>JALPQI010014009.1:0-29748 GCA_025490895.1 Thaumatotibia leucotreta
TTATTATTTTATTTCATAACTGTTTTAAAGGTCCCTACTGTCTAGTCGGTAGTGACGCCTGAATTCGAAAAATACAGGCATAATGTAGGCACTTAAACACATTACAAGACTGAATTAAAAATTACTACACTTGATTGACAATCTTACTCAATACAAATTGTAAACATATTTACCGTATGTCGGTATTTACTTGCAACTAGTTGTGTTATTTTCGATTAAGCTTATTATTTATTTCTTTTCATTACACCTCCTTTGATCTAGTAAAGCAGAGTTTCTAAAGTTTGTTTAGCGTACAAAGCATCTGCGTCAGTCGCAGTCGCAATACGTCAGTTAACAACTGAATGCAGAGTTTTTTGCTCTTTTAGTGACACCCAATTAGCGTGAAATTAAAAATATTAAGTTTAGTCATGTTTGTAACGACAATTGAGCACAAAACTCAAACTAAGTTTTGAGGTTAATTCTATAAACTATTTAGCTAAATAAAAGAGACACGGCGACTCTCGCGCAGCTATCAGCTATCACCGCCGGGCGAGTATCGCCGTGTCTCTATTTTTTACACGGGAGTGCGTATATTTTTTTCGAGTTTATAGCCCATAGTTCATAGCTTAGTAGTTCCACAGTTCATAGCGGTGAGACCAGTGCCATAATATAAAAAAACTCCAATCAAGATTACACTCCTAAAGGTGCATTCAGACCAAACGAACATTCGCTATTCTAGCCCCCCACTCTACGAAATTCGATCGTTACACAAAACGTGATTGGTTGATTTTGTAGAGCGGGGGATAGAACAGCGAATGCTCTTTTGGTCTGTT
The DNA here is from genome assembly GCA_025490895.1 of Thaumatotibia leucotreta. Taxonomy (NCBI): domain Eukaryota; kingdom Metazoa; phylum Arthropoda; class Insecta; order Lepidoptera; family Tortricidae; genus Thaumatotibia; species Thaumatotibia leucotreta. Next base: position 813 of record JALPQI010014009.1, read on the forward strand.
AGCACCTTGAAGGTATCGTATTTAGTTTTCGTTACGAACCTAACTGCAATTAAAGTTTTTTTTTATGTCCGTTAATTGGGTGTCCCTAACAGTGAAAATGCCCCACATATAATATACCTACATGAACTTGCTTTTTATAGAAGTTGCAAACATTGTAAACAAACCGTTCAAAGAAATATTCATAATGTAGCATTATTTTATTCTTTTAATAGTGCAGGATAATCTATTGGTAAAACCAATCAATCAATAACCCTTAGATCTAGCAATATTCAATAACGTACATACATTGGAAAATAAACACATTTTGAAAACATGTTTCTTTACATTGTTCGCAACTTGTACAAAAAAATTTCAAAAAAATCAAAACCCGCATTGTTCTTCTGAAATGGGACTTGTACGCGAAAGTTGTGACTGCCTGAATTTTAAAGCCCCCGTCCGTGGTAGTGTTATATTTCGTAGTTACAAATCAACAGAATATGATATTTATTACAATTTTGAAACTAAAATGTACCATAACATTCACGGTCATAGCGCACTAATTGCGCAGACGCAACAGAGGTCCCGGCCTCGTCTTCATTGCGCCCACGACTTGTGAAGTAGGCCAGTTTATAACGTTCCGGTTAATGCCCAATAGTTGCCGTGCTGATCTCTACTTCTACACTTTATTAATAACATGTGCAGAAAGAGTGACGGACTCTGAGTCAAGGCAACAAGTGTACTACAGATAGATTTCGTGACAATGAAAGAGCTGATCATGATAAACAAATAATACTTGTATAGGTGCATTCAGACCAAAAGAGCATTCGCTATTCTAACCCCCTACTTTACGAAATTCGATCGTTACACAAAACGTGATTCGTTGATTTCGTAGTGTGGGGGATAGAATAGCGAATGCTCGTTTGGTCTGAACGCACCTTAACCTATTGACCAGAATATATATTATTATGGCCGCCTAGTTCGTTTACTCAGGCATTTTATTTAACCAAAGGAATAACATACGAAAGTGACATCTAAGTGGCAACAGTAACAAGAAACACGTCAATATAACCATCGTGAGCATTGTTTGAATACGAAATGAAACTCAGGTGGATTCAAGCGAATCCCTTTGTTATATAATTTTATGTCTTCTTGTCGCCTGAATCCTAAATGTAAATTTTGAATTAATGGGAAAAAATACATGGTTCAATGTATTTTACACTGCTTTGATCATTTCCGCACAATCCGAACATACCTGGGTCGAATCCCAAACGTGAAACCCCATTAAACAGTGTACCATAACTACAAAGTCTACAAACATATACACTTCTTACTATCGACTTGCAAATCGAACAAATCGCATGCCAGTTCTGGTGCTGTCTAAAGGCGGCATAATTACGGGCTGCGGACAATTTAAATACACTGATCCCGAATTGCAACGAATCACGCATACAGTGGGGAAAAAGCGGTTTCAGTCAAAATCTGTCTATTTAAATAGTACGATGATTATTATAGATTCACTATCAGTCTATATTTGTCCAGCACTCTCTTATTAACTACTAGCAAACCGCCCCGGCTTCGCACGGGTACTATACCTACATAAAAACCTTCCTCTTGAATTACTCTACCTATTAAAAAAAATCTCATCATAGTCCGTTGCGTAATTTTAAAGATTTAAGCGTACGTAGGGACAGAAAAAGTGACTTTATTTTATACTATTTAGTGATGAGTACGAACACAATAAATAAATAAATAATAAAATAAATAAATATCTTGGGACATCTCACACAAATCGACCTAGTCCCACGGTAAGCTCAATTAAGGCTTGTGATGTGGGTACCAGGCGACGATATATATAATAGATAGATACATATATATACTGCCATAGACAGCCATGACCAAGGAACAAATATTTGTGATAAATAAATACACAAATAATGCCCTCGCCGGGATTCGAACCCGGAACCTCCAGCTTCGTAGGCAGGGTCACTACCAACTAGGCTACGGAGGCTGACAAATGCCAAATAGGAGTCAAATGCCTATGATCGCCACGCTGGGCAAACGGGTTGGCGATCGCAGTAATGTGCCCACTATGATGACGCTGCTGCCCATCATCCATCTTCGATAAATACATGGTCAATGACACTTCAATCCCTTAGCCGACTCTTACGACACCCACTGGAAGAGTTGGGGTGGTGATAAATACATTCTTCCTGCCGTCACCACACGGTTAATTATAGATTTAACTCGCTCCAATCTACATCTTTCACGAGTTCTTCCACCGAAAAGCGTGTTGCTTTTTAACATGTAACAAAATTATAAACAGACTCATAGACACTCTCTTTGTGACAAATGCTTTACCGCTTTCATACAACTAGTTCACCCACTGAACTAAATATACTCGAGAGTTAAGCACTTCGATGCATTAATCTAAAGGACGCATCCATCAATATTAAGATTACCCACAGATAAATAAATATAATACATAATTGCTTAAAACGGTTCCTACCGACTACATTGTCGTGCACTGCTTGACATTTCAATCCACCTTTAACGATTTCTTTGCGGATACGGCATCCACTGCTGTTTCGAACAGTGATACTGTTTAAAAGTCTAGTACAAACATAGAAATGAATGAGCAGAAGACCTAGTTTTTGAAACGTGTTGATTATAGTAACGGATCTGTGATAAAATCGTGGCATAATGCGCTAGTGTTCCCTTTTCTGCAGACGAAGTGAAGTTAAATATCATGTTAGGCACGATTTTGATCTTAAATGTGGTAAAATACAAAATTAATACATTTTCTTAAATAAGTACAGCTCTTTCCGCAATACAGAGTGGTATAAGTTCGGTAAATATTATTTTTCTCAAACATGCAATGAAATGTTGTAGTTAAGTGCCAAAAAAGTGGCCGGGAAGTAGCTCGTTGCCGGCCTAGGCCGGCAAGTACCTCTTTTTTAATTTTCATTTGTCATAGGGTTGTGACCTGGCATCTTGGCTTTTAGCCAATAATTATCTGTAAGTAATATTAGTATAAAAAAAATGATTGGCAAATTTTTGCAGTTATAATTAGGTATTTATATTGTATAATTTAAAATAAATGTACAATAACTACTCAAAATAATATTTAAAAAGCAGTATTATACGGCGCGATCCGTCGGCCCCGATCACTGCATGCGATTAATTGGACCCAACCGACCGCGTCGTCTAATACCGCTTTTTTTGAATAAAAAAATTGCAACTTTCAAACAGGTCAATCTTAAAAAAAATGAGGTGTCGGTGTCGTATTTGACTTTTGTTGTGTTTCAAAGACTTAGTTATGAAGTTGACTTATAATTTCTTAGAAAGAAGATACATTTTTTTGTTTCATTTCATTGCATGTTTGAGAAAAGCATTATACATACCTCGGCCATGAAGTGACGGGTTGCCGTCCGAATACTATCCGGCCTCGCTTCGCTCGGCCGTCTACATATATTCGGCCGGCAACCAGTCACTTCCCGGCCTCGGTAGTAATGTACTATGACCGACTCTTATCTTACTTACGACCTTTTGTTTTGCATCATTAACAATAGAAAAGCGCTAGACTGCTGATTGTCTACTAAGTGTTAACACAAAACAAAAGGTCGTAAGTAAGATAACAGTCGGTCAAATTATATTTCCCGAACTACATCTGTATTGCGGAAAGTGCTGTACTTTATTAACGAAAGAATATTTTTATAGTCTCGAACATTTTTGTGGTTTTAGTTTTGTAAAATACTATACCTATATTAAGTAAAGTAAACAATATCGGTTTGAGAATATGTACCTAATACCTATTCTGAAAAAACGCCGTAACGTAGCTATTAAAAACGTAAATAAAATTCATCAATTGGGTAATGCAACTTTGCAACTTGTGTAAAAAATCCGACAAAAGAGGATAAACTCACGGGAATAAATTAATATTTAATATTTTCCAAAAAGGTTCGGTCCTAAAAACACGAAAGTAAATTTAATTTTTGCCCGGGAAATAATTGCTAAAGCAATAAATGGCACCATAATACATGCTACGTCCTAACGTCACTTGGTAACATGATTTTTACCTACATGTTTTTTTTTGTACAATATTTGTACAATATAAATTTCTATTCCCGATGCGACATTTTACAAAACCGGTTGTTAACTTTTGAAAGATCTTATTTAGATTTCTATATCAAATTTAGTCCCTGTGTGGTAGAGAATAAGGCCTAAGAATAAGGCTTTGTGGACATAAGCTAGAGATATTATTCATGTTGCGTTGCATGGAGAATCTTAACGAGCTCTACCTACCTTCGTTCACTTTGTGTACACTTCTGGCGTAAAGTGCTATTGAGTGTTTATTACCTGGCTAAAGTATTTTAGGTAATACTAGTGTTGTGATTTGAATTGTTATTTAACTTAATAGTTATTGTTCATAATATGGGTAAAATTAATTTAGTTATAATAACTGTTTAATTCAAAATAATAATACAGTTTTCTCTACTTAAGACGACTGAGATGTACCTATTTTGCGTGTGAAATAACTATTTAAATAGTAGATTGTTAACCAGGGGTCAAAAGTGACCCTGCACCCGAGATATTTCTGGCGTTCGAACATTGAGAGCGCCAATAATTCGAGGATCAATGGGTCTCTTAAACCCACTCTACTTTTCGTTTTGACAATGAGAAAAGTAAAAGAATCGTTACAATAAAAAATACTTTCGACGGTTAGGGTCGAATGTTGTTTGTCCCTAGGGTCTGGAGAGCAATTTTTGACCCGCCTAACTACGTACGAAAATTTTACTTTCCGATCAGAATAGATGGAAAGTAACTTTGACGAAGAGACGTACGTAAATTTTGTTAAGTACTTAGTTAAATAAAATAAGCACTAAGCTACATATTTGCAATACAATGATATTACGATGATAATAATTGTGCACGCGAGTGTTTCATCGTAATTCGTGGTGTTATGCACGCCGGGAACTCACGCGCGGTGTGTACACATGCCCTTACACCGAGGTTGCTGCAATACGCTTTTACAAGGCTCGTCCACACTGGCGCCGCATCCACATGCGAGACAGTGCGATATACATGCATAGCCTCGTCTCATTCGCACGTCATCACTGCTGCGAATTCGCATCAATGTGACGTCAGCCAAAAGGCCCACCTAGACGGTACACTATTGATGTTACTTATTATTTTTATTTTATAAATGGACATCGTGTAAATTTAATAGACCCCTGTGTGACATTAATAGATTGACAGTTTACAAACAAATGGACTAATGCGAACCACGGTCGACGACGTATTGCCTCTCTCTGGAACTTGTAAATTCATGCGTAAGTGTGACAGGGAGGCATACATTTTATTCGACCTTGTTGGCCCTCTGGCACCATCTAAGTGTCGCATATTGGGCATTACATGATTCTTATTATGGCCCTATTATGTCAACGTCGTCAATTAATACACTCTTTAGCTTTTACTAAATAGATATAATCAAAACGTGCGCAACATAACTGGCCGTTTAACAAACCGTGTCAATGCCAAAAAAACAAACGAATGCAGTTATTTGACGTTTGTCCCGTAGCAGAACATTCGTAATTTCACAGTCATGGACACATGACTTGACAACGGTATAGGGACATAAGCGTATACAGAGACCAGTCAAAATACGAATAGTTTGTCGACCTCCGTAGCCTATATATATATTTGTATATGTATTTGTAGGCTTAGCACAGGATTAGTGCGACAATATGTCACCGCGAGATAGACTATCCATCCCTCTTTTATTCATATATATAGTAAAAGATGGAAAATCTATCTCGCGGCGACATACTGACATACCAATCATGTACTAAGCATATTGGTAGGCTCCTTTAGGTTTAGGTTATGTAAAATTACCTGGATTTGACTTATTTTCACGGATAATCAAACTTTTTCGAAATACGTTTTTAGGCGTAAAGCTTCATAAAACTTATTATAATGCTACTACAATGTTCTAATCTTACCATACGTTTTACCTGACAAACAAAAAAAAGAACTTAAGCGAAACAACTCCTCACTATTATAAAAAAATAGTTTAACAAATTCTTACTTTGATTTAATTCCGGCAAAGTATTCAAAAATAAATTATAAATATTAGATACCAAAGAAAAACGACGAAGATCACCTAATGTCCGAAGTGGGGATCGAACCCTACGTGGTTTCAGCTTTCGCGGCTGATGCCTGTAACCCTCGGCCACTCGGTCTTAGCAACCACCGGTCAAATTTCTCGGATATATGCAATCCCTTACAAGGCTAGGCCTTTTTTGTTTTCGCAATACGTTCTATCCAAAAATACTAAAATTGGTTAAAAAAAAATGTAACTATCCAATTTTATTTCCTATCTCGGAATCTTGAACTGACAATGTTTGGATGCGTAGATACGTATATTTTATGGATATATGTGCGTACATTTTATGGATAGGTTTGCACCCAAAGTTCCGATCATTACATGTATTATACCTACCATTTGTAACGCACTCTGGGACAACCGTCACATAATATAATGTCCATTTTGCTCTCAAGAACCACGCTGCCCTGCTACATTTAAAGAGAAACTGCCAGTTTTTATTGTTTACTTATCTCTACTGTAACCTATTTCATCTCAGTGGCATTGCAGTGCATCGCCATGGTCAGAGAGTGAATTAAAAAGTTTCCCGCTGGGCCAGACGAAATTGCTTGAAATTCTGATGTTTTTGCGTTTGGCAACACTGTAGTTGATTGCGTTTTTGTTTACAGTTTTAAATATTTACGACGAATGCTTTCGGTTTTTGGGACTTTAATAAGACTGTAATTACTTGATGAGCACCGTCTCATTATTATAATTTCTCTGTCATATATGTATTCTTATATTTTTGTAAAGTTATTGCTTACATGGACATACCGTTTTAAGTACCACATGTTTCATAACGTAAAGAATACACAAACAAAAATTGTGCCAAAGAGGCGTATAAGCGTTCGTAATCCGAAGGTACATACGACTTTTTAAGCTGTCAGATTCGGTCCAGTTACTCTAAATTACTTATGATATCATTTTCACTTTCGTTGCCCAAAAGATGCTCAAATGATCTAGCGAAAGTGAATACTACATAACACACAAAGGGAGTTATAGTTATTTATAATTGAAATTAGCATTAGGTATAAAAACATTTTTTATGGAGTTGGATGTATATTAGTATTAATTAGTGCAATTAATGTTTATGTAAGGATTTAACGTATTATATGATTTTACACTTTCAGTGTTTTAAATTGGCAGTAGCTAAGCAATTAAGATGTGTTACTTTCAAGGCAGAATTTGTAGGTTTACTTAAATCCTTGACAAGGTTCCTCAAAGTCAAGGTCCTCATACTTATTAGTTTGTTGGAATTTATGTAGGTACATTATGATTTCTTATCTCCGCGTATGTCGTCTGATAAAATTATACTACTGTAAAATAAATCTTGAAAAGTAAATTTCCAATTACATTGACAACAAACTTCATTTCAGCTCGTCTCCTCAGTCGAGGGGATAATTATCATGTCAGCTCATCAAAGGAAAATATCTTGTGAAGTGACTAGACCAGACTATTACAATCAGGTTTCACGTCATCAGCCTCTCTCAGTCTACTGCTGGAAGTAGGCCTCTCCTATTAACTATGCCTATTTACGCATTTAGGAGGAAATGCCCACAATCGCCACGCTGGCTATATAGGAATATTCATTGACACTTCAATCCCTTAGTCGACTCTTGCGACACCCACGGGAAGATGTGGGGTGGTGAGAAATGTATTTTTACCATAGATATATGAAAGAGAGAGATTTGTAACGAAGCGAAATTGTAATGAGTCTCGGTGTCTCCGAGGTCGGGCCTTTGCCACGCTGTGATTGGCTAGAGCGCTACCATATGACGCGGCACTAGAGAGGAGGCTACGTCGATAAATTATTATCCATAGATATTTGATAAGGCCGGAATATTAAGAAAAACATTAAAATCGATCTATCATTCAATAAGAAATAAATACAGATTAAAATATCGCATTGGACGATGTATCTAATCTTTATAAACATTACGTTATCCGTCGCGCCCTTGTTAGCGCGAAAATACCGGCCGTCCTAGAGCCCAACGGTCTGGCCAGGGACGATGGCAAGAGGCCTGACGGAATGACGCTGGTGCCCTGGAGCATGGGTCGGCCGCTAGTTTGGGACGCCACCTGCGTTGACACTCTGGCGCCGTCCCATGTTTCGGTCACCGGCGTTGCTGCTGGCGCCGCGGCATCATTAGCCGAAAGTCTCAAGCGCCGCAAATATGCTGCTTTAGGAACCAGCTACATATTTGCGGCGTTTGGTGTGGAGACCTTGGGGCTATGGGGGCCAAGTGCACATGGACTTTTTAAAGATCTAGCGGCTCGCCTAAGAGAGACCTCAGGCGACCAGAGGGCTGGCCAGTACCTTGCACAGCGTTTAAGTATAGCTATACAACGGGGGAATGCGGCCAGCCTTCTGGGTACCTTGCCCACTGACGGCGATTTAGGCCAATTTTATTATTTATAGGTAGTTAAGTTAAGTCCTTATATTGTTTGTTTTCATTTTATGTCGTTTAATAATAAATTAGAAAACTTTTTTCTTACTTTCGTGTCGGATCTGGTTTGTAAATAATAAACTACAGAATGTCAATTATAAACATATATTTGAATATGAACAAAGCAATTTATTAACGACATTATCTTAATTGTGGCTGGGAATCAAATGAACAAATAATTATTTAGACGGTTGTACCCTTAATAAACATAATGTTATCAGCCGTTTCCGCGATGGTCACATATTTAAATAAAACAATTTCAACCTTTGACAACGGTTATTGTAAAAGGCTCAAAATAATATAATACGCGATATAATCTATATATATTGTTTTACCTTTATGAAGATAAGATATTGATACAAAGGTCAAAATATGAAAGAAAAATTGAATATAATCAAATAGGTACATCAACAATTTATCGACCCTATTTGTCATCGGCACGGTCAGTCGTACCTCTAGTTCGCGGCCTGCTCGCAGCGGCCGTACCAAGAAATGACCCTACGGTTATGGATATCGCTAGCAATTCGATACATTGCACGGTCGTTTACCAAATTACAACTTGCTTGCTATTCTAAGCCGTCAATGTAAAACGCACATACAATTTGTCACTGAATAGTTCAACCAATTGGTACGCCCAAGTAAAATCATTATGACATTTATGTCAGCGGTTTGTTGTTATATATTATTTGTAAAAATACGTGGTTATGTCAACTAATAACTAAAAAAAAACAATACTTTCATGTGGTACGTGACTCAATAGTCCTTGAAATGTTTATTTACACTCCTATTTTTACAAGAAATAATGGCACAATTCGGCATTTTGCGGATATGTCCGAGCTCATCCTGCAGTCGCGGGTAAGTTGCGACTGGTTCATAGGGCGCGCATCTGTCACACTATAAAGGCCTATCGGCCATAACGCTGCGACATGTTCCATGCCACCGTTAGCTATTACCACCCGCCCGAAAATAAGGTCTACAATAATTAATCATTTATTGAAAGACTGGTGTCTAACTTTCTTCGTTTCCCCAAGAAGTCTCATACATATATCTCAATCCAATTTTCACAAACACATTCCTAATACAAAATCCACTAATACCCGACGTGTCATTACGCTATTAGTGCGGAATGTAATCGCAGCATCCGTCACGTGGGCTGGGGGCGGATACCTCTCGCGTTACACCAGACTTTCTACGTCATATTCGGTAAATTGAATGATTCAGTTTGAGTGTTTTTGTATAATTTTTACCCGGGATGGAAATATCAATAGATAATCTAACAATTTACAGATTTATATTACGTGCTCTCTTTCATAAAATTAAATAAAACTCCTATGTAATGCTTATAATAAGTGTGTAGGTAAGGTACTTACTTGATTCCAGTATGAACAATTATAGAATCTAAATATGTGATGTTCTTGTTATTGGTATGTTGGTCTAAAAATGTATGCTTACAACAAATATCAGCATGATAACAACTAATCCTAAATTTATTTATTTATTTATTTAACCTTTATTGCACAAGAAAAACAAGATTATTGTACAAAAGGCGAACTTAATGCTAAAAAGCATTCTCTACCAGTCAACCTTCGGGCAAAGCTGATAAGCTGTGGACGCGCGATGCAACAAAAGCTTATATTACTTATGTGTGAGTAATATGACATCAAACATTTTAGATTACAGTATACGTATATAATAATAAATAATATAATACACATACATATAATATATACTTCGTAATGATATACATATACCTACTTATAATACATAGAGATGGAACATACAAAAATATTACCTATACATAGCTAAAACTTCGGCATCCAATGAAAATCTTCTAAAACCCTTCTTACCATAGTGTAAGATACAAAGGTAAACAATTTTTTGACGTCAAATCTTTTAACAAGGGAAAGTAATATTGACTCCCATTAAGAGCGTAACATTTCGCGGTTTGCCGTGAACTACAATCCGTGAAGAAAGGGCGAGACGATCCAATAACAATACAATAACCAATAAATGCATTTCTAGCTTAGAAACCCACTTATTTTGTATTATTATTCAATGCGACAAAAAGATATGCTATCGGTAAATTGAATTCTTTTCCACATCTGTGTTTAATTCTTCGTATCAAACCGTATAACTTTATTCCCGTCCGAGTGCGGAGTGCGAATGCTAATTAGCGGTAAATAATTCAGTAAGTACATTTACTTAGGCATCCAATATGTCCCCAATGGCTTGCACTAGGCAGAGAAAATATTAAGGTCAGCATATGAAGAGCCAATTCTGATAGGCCGCAAATTTTAGATGGATTAAGTGAGGCTGGATTGTACGAAACCTTCGGTTATCATTAAACCATTCGTTAATATTTTTTGTAAGGAAAGTGTCAAATAATCTGCTAAATAATATAGTTGCCGTTAATGTTCACAAGTGTATCTGTGTATAGTGGTACCAGTCCTAAGTCTGTTTATAAGTTTAGTAGCCCTTAATCCAGATATGATTCCGAGCCAAACATCGATTGGTTATAGCTATAATGCTCTAAGAAAACAATAATAAGTGGAGCGAAGTCACGGGCATTGAATTGGATGACCCGCTTGCGCAAGCGCTTCAATCGTCACTTCCTTATTAGACTATTCCTTGCCGTGCTTTCCCCTTAAGAAGATTTGAACCATGTACTCTTTTATTGAGCCAAAAAATAGATAGAACCATCACTTGGAGTAGAATTAACGTAATAGAACCTAAACAGCCCTTTTAATTTACTAGGGCTTTGGGAATCAGAATTGAAATTTCTTGTGAGATTGGGATTTAAGTAGGTAGTTTGATACTATTTAGTATTTAGATGATGATATATGACTACTTTCTTCCATCGGACAGCACACCAGCGAAAAGGAGCCCATCTAGATGTACTGAAACTAACGTAGTCCACTTGCAACTATGCGAATTAATACAGATTTTCTTCCGCGAAAGGTTATGCTGAAGACGTTTACTGCATGTGAGGTTATTCAAAAATGTGTGTATATGGAGGTGTCTAAAGTGTCAGTAGCATAAATACAGCAATACCTCTGGAGTTTTATGGGTTAGCATAGTTTCCAAACTAACCTATCTATGGTAACCACAGGAACCATAGGAATCTTCTGTGAACTCCGTCCGTAGTTTTTTTTATATAAGCTGACTTGTGCGAAGTACGAATAACAGAACTTATATGGCGCGTTTGTTGATTCTGTGCTCTGTTATTGTTAGCCAATTCTCACTTCCCACTGCATCTATATTAGGAAGGCATGATACAATTTATGATTTCACTGTCTACTCGTACACGACAACAACGTACATTGACAACTCGAACTAATTTATTTATTTAAACTTTATTGCACAAAATGTAAGTACAAATGGCGGAATTAATGCCTTAAGGCATTCTCTACCAGTCGACCACTGGGCCAAAAAGACTAATGTGAATATATGCCCATTGCCCATAAAACCTAGAGTGGAATCGATAACTGAAACCTTTAGACGTAATCATCGATCGCAATGAATGCCTTGTTATCGATATGTTCAACGTGTAATCCATTCAATACCAAATGTCCAATTGCATAACGAACCTTAACAAAATCATTTGAGTTTTCCTCACAGTACCAGCCTCGTAACAACTTTACGCAATAAAGCTAAAACGGTCGATACGATTATTAAATCTTGGGAATGCGTTCTGTGATTGGATGGTAACGCACTATGATTAATCGCTTTGGGAATTAAGATCAACTGTATAGAGTTCAAACTTTTGACCCATTCAAAGGGCCAATTGTTATTACATTCCAAGTTTGATCTTCTTACGAGATGGAAGGTGTGTAGGTGCATCAATTTCTTTCTTCTTTGCGATTCCTTCCGTAGGTTCAGGTAGGTAATTAAAATGGGGATGAATTTAATTTTACAGTTCCATTTTTAGGCAATTATTTTTCCTGAGTTTTATGAAACATTTTTTTTATTCAATGTACCCAGTCAAATTGTGTCAAATGAAACAAGGGGCAACCGAAACACTTCATACATTTATTACTATGCAAAACTAAGTAATTATACGCTCATATAATAGAAATTTAATTTCATTATTTGGTGATATAATTATTATAAGTCGGTAGACTTACCGTTTGGTTTCCTTCCTTAACATGTAAAAATATGAATAAGTTCTTATATTTCAATGATACACCTATGGTCGTGTTCGCTAAACATGTCATTCATTACATTACGCTAGATAGAGAAATGACACCGATATGGAACTAACTGCTTGGTCTAAATGACTATACTGCCGTGCGAATGCCATACATCATGTGCTTGGTATACCAATCTACGAGTAGGTTTATAGCTTATTAGGGGTAGTAAAAGAGACTAGAGTGCGTAAAGTCATTAAGTCATATAATCGTAAAAGTAATGAAGATATGTAGGCAATTGAGGGGCAGGTACCTACTCGGGGTTTATGCGCTGCGTGGTGGCGGCAGCAAAATATGTACATCTGTCACCACCCGAACTTTTCCCGTGGGTGTCTTAACAGTCGACTAAGGGATTGAAGAGTCAGTGACAATTTCAAAAAACGCCAGATTTGCCGAAATTAGGAGATCGTGGGCAATATGTAAGGCATCACTTTATGATTTATATTCACGTACACAGCTGTTTACGGCAGGAAATATGAGCTTCAAGTAAGAATGGATAAGGCTGTAGGAAAATTTAAATGTGTCACAAATGAATGCATGTTGAAGTATACAGTATCGCTTGTAGTTATTCAGAGCCTAGACGTAACAATGCCCCTTTGTGCGCATTATCCAAGTGTTGCTCGCATGGTAATGTAACGCTGCAACTATTAGCCTGCTTGCTATCTGTAACAGATTTCACTGGCTAGGGTACTTACTAGATTCAAAACGTAATTATGTAAATACGAAGAAGAGGAAATTATCATCATCCTGAGTTTATGTCCCGGCCAATGCCAGAGTCCGCCTTTTGGGTCGTTTTGCTTCCACTTTGTACGGTTTACACTTTTGGGCCATATTCCATGCAAGAGTGTAATGAAAGTGACCAATTTCTCGCATGTTTATTTATTAATTGTGCAAATTTTACTGTTATTATGTCTAGATATCAAATAATAACTATCCAGATACAATGTATGAGTACATACACTTGGATCACAAGTAAATAAACAGACGATCAAATGGTCACTTTAATTACAGTTACGTACATGGATTTACCCTTTTGCATCCTCCTATCTGTTTAGAGACCATTGGCACTCAGATTGGGTGGAAATTACTTCTACATTTTATACAATAATACCTATATTGCCGCACTAAAATATTGCATATAAATTATGTTTGCTTTGCTTACTCTCATTATCCTTCAGTCTTATACAATTAGTTTTTCAGTTTCAGTACACTATTAGCGATGAGATTTCTTATATTTTCTTTTGGATTAGCAAAAAACTAAATTATTTTTACGCGAAGTAAATGATGTGTTATGATTACACATATTCATATTTTCAACTAGCTGGTAGAATGTGACTATTTTGACGATTATACAATTAAAAATATTAAGTATTGTTAGATTGGGTTTATTTGAGTAGGATTTTAAATCTGATATATCTTACAGTGGGTATTTTCTTCCTTGTTCAGTGAAGTGAACAAATGTTTCTCGTCAGCAATTAAAATGAGTCATCCACCAAGCGTTAAGCCTTTTAGTCCATATTACTTTAACTAATGTGTATCTACAAATACGTAGGATGCCCTGAAAATTTCGGGAATTTAATACTTAGGAACGTATATTTGACATGTGTTATACCTCTTTCTTACAAGCATAGTCTCATTATTCGAAAACACTGGCCACTTAGAAAAAAAAAACAATGTCCGATTTTCAATTGTTTTTTAAAGTCGTTGAGTCGCTGGTGAAAATGGAGCTGTCCCGCGAAAGTTTTAGAGCAATGATTTATTATGACTTTAAAAGTGGATTAACACAACAACAATGTGGAGACCGATTAACTATTGCTTTTAGTAGTGAAGCACCTTCAAAGACGACCATATACAGGTGGTATTCGGAATTCCAACGTGGCCGTGTGTCTCTTGCGGATGACGTACGTGAGGGTCGACCGAAAACGGCCGTTACCGATCAAAACATCGATGTTGTTCGCCAACTGATAAAGGAAGATAGGCATGTTACATATCGGGAGATTCCGGAGACTTTAGGCATTGGAATGAGTCAGGTACAAGTTATTTTACAACAAGAGTTGGGCGTGAGGAAGTTATTTTCCCGGTGGATTTCTCACTTGTTATCTGACGACCAGAAAACGGTACGTGTCAATTGGTGCCGCAAAACTTTAAAAAGATTTAATGGAGGAAGCTCAAATGCCGTTTTTAGTATTGTGTCAGGTGATGAATCATGGATTTACGCATATGAGCCTGAATCGAAAAACCAATCTCGAGTTTGGGTTTACGAAGACGAACCGAAGCCGACAAAAGTTGTTCGTTCTCGCAGCACGATCAAAAAAATGGTAGCCACGTTTGTCTCCAAATCGGGTCACGTGGCGACTATCGCTCTTGAAGATCGAAGAACTGTCAATGCCAATTGGTATATAGGCGTTTGTTTACCGATTGTTTTTGCTGAACTGCGAAAAACTAACCCTAACCGCCGTATTATACTACACCATGATAATGCCAGCCCTCACACCGCTCAGAAAACAGACGACTATCTGAAGGGCGAAAACGTCGAATTACTGGACCATCCTCCGTACAGCCCCGACCTAAGTCCCAAAGATTTTTTTACTTTCCCGAAAATAAAGAATCGGTTGCGTGGTCAGCGTTTTCAGACCGCGGAAGAAGCAGTCGACGCTTATAAAATGGCCATTTTGTCAACCCCCACTTCAGACTTCAATAACTGTTTTAAAAACTGGTTTCAGAGAATGAAAAAGTGTATTAAACACAAAGGAGAATACTTTGAAAAACAATAAAAGTACTTTTATTTCATTAAAATGCGTATTTTTTCCGATTCCCGAAACTTTCAGGGCAACCTTTTGCAGATTACGTACAAGTTAATGACTTCAAGTCATTCTCCTTTTCGATCTACCTCTGCTTTGGTGATTTGAGTAACAAGATAAAATCCATGCATTAAGCAATTACTCGAGTTTTATTATGATTATTACGAGTATATATTTTAATCAGACCACTTCCGGGTGATATATAAAGCATTTATTTTGCATTCCTCTCTAATTATTGTACAATTGCGTACAGTTTCAATAAGAAACAGCCGTACCATGACTTGGAAAGTAACGTTTACTCGAAACGTGAGAGACTACGTATCGAGTAAACGTAAACGTACACATAGGGCTGCCATAATCCGTCCAGGATTTTCCCGGATTTGTCCTGGTATACAGCCCGTCCGGCTGGGGGGGGCTATCCGGAGGATTTTCAAAAAATGACCGGAAAAACCCGGACATTTCTCATCTGGGGAAAGTGAAAACACACCTCATTGAATTTCAGTATTTACAGGCATTATTGTGTACAAAGTAAAGTCCGGGAAAAAATGGAATTTATGCCCGGGTTCATTGAGTCTTTGTTCTGGATTCACCTACGAATTTTAAGATGGCAGCCTGTTACTCACGTTCGACAGTATATCAATAGCCGTACCGTAAAATTAATAACACGGAGGCTTCTCGTGGTAATTACAAAGAACGAGCGTGATAGTAATAATATAATAATAAATAAGGACGTTTATTCGTAAAAAATAACAGCTTTGTTACATTTTACACACCCTCCGCCAAACGTAGACTGCTCTACGTTTCCAGTAAGCGCTAACTTAAACGTTACCAACTCATGATACCGCCACAGCGGTCGCAACCCACATAGTTAGATGTATCGGCCACGCGTAATATTTAGTCCGTCAATAATATATTTGACGAGGTAACGTTTACTTAACAATTTACCACACCGTACGCTAATGCTAACACGATTAAACGAGCATCATTTTGTCCCATTGGTTCATTTGTTTAATGTCTAATCTTAAAATTATAAAGTCTTAAAGGACTCAAACATTATGTGGATTACCTCAAATAGATGTAGAAAATTTAACAAAAACAAGAAAAACTAACTTGGTCACTCTTAGAATACAGCTTAAATAGTAGGTATGTCCTATACACTCGTATTATTTTGTACATACATATACTTACACTCCAGATAAGTCTGCGACCATAATATTATAACATGGACATCTAACGCCAGCTCAAAAATGCCCCCATAAACATTTGTTAAATTGTGCCAAGAAGGGCAGGATATAGCGGTTTTCTTAACACCATATTTCGGCGCAACTTCTTTGTCAAATGTTTATAGAATATAACTTATATAACCAATCAAAATTGTGATGAACCATTCACAACTATTTCTAAATGGCGGTTTAAGTTTTTATAGGTTCACATTGAAATTAATTGCCGTGATGCATTGCAGAGGGGGTGACACTTATCAACTAAAATTCAGGATCGTTTTTGAACGGCTATTTAGTATGGCGTGCGGCTTCCATGTTTTATTTGTTCGTAGAGATAAGTCCACTAAGAGACAATTGACTACAATGTTTTATGATGCAATGAACACAAAACAGACATTCCTAGTGACCGTAAGTAAAGCATTAACATACTTATGACGTGTTGTAATGATGGACATTAAAGCGCAAGTGCTCCCGTTATTACAGTACCTAGTATAGTGATAACATCGAACATGTATTGGAATTATAACATTTTGATACCGCTAAGTTTCTCTACTATTTATATATTGGTTATGCTACAGATGACCCTCTCCTACTTACTCAAGAATGAAAAAGAGCAAATTTTCAAAACCTATACAGGATGTTGTATCTTTACCTTCGTATTTTTACGGAAACGTCCGAAAATTGCTGTCACAATGAGCTTCAATATCCGTTGCACTGAAATGGATTGGGACTGAAATATTAATTTAGACGTCTCCGTGAGAATACCAAGATGAAGATTCTGCACTACATCCATAGTCCACACTTACATTGGCAATGTCTGTTCCCGTTTCATTTTTAATAGTCTCTTCTATACGGCTGCTGGGACCGGTTCACACAGGGCGGTACACCGTTGGCACAGCACATTTTTCCAAAGGACTTCTACGTGTTGGATACAGCCCATCAAAAGACCGGGATTTGTAAGCCCGTGATTCCCAAAGAATCACAAAAATTATAATTACATACAATAATTACCCTTTTTACATTTTACCTTTATTGGAGCAAAGCCGTTTAATTTTTATTTATTCTAACAGTGTACAAGTATATTGTGAACAGAGTAATAAAGTTATAACACTCATAAAATAAAATTACCCATATGATACCGGCCATATCATTATTGACGTTCGTACCTACCTCGATTATTGTAATGGACATTTAGAACCTTTATCCCGATAGGGCTATAACGTCATTAAAAAGATTATTATAAATTGTATGGTTTCATGAAAATTTATGTTAGGTACTTAACGTTGTGGGTGACGACTTGTTTCCAAATTTTATTTATCAAATTACAACCTGTAAGTTTTTACGTCACGTTAATAACGCAAAATGTTAATTTGCTTTCAGTCTGATGTATACAGCTGTTTTTTTTATCAGAACATCTTTTAACCTATCTAGTTGCTTTTTTTTAGTTCACAGTCAGAATACTTATATAATTGATAAGAGATTAGTAATAAATGTATTAAATTCACAGAATTGGAACAAAAAATCACGTGATCACAATATATGTATAGAGATGGTCATACATTTGTCACTTTTCGCTTATTGAATGCGATTGCAGAATAGCATTTTGGCCATCTTTTCTGTGGTTGCTAATCCCGTTTCTCAAAGCAATTCAAGATCAATCTTTTAGGGCAATGCACTAGTTAATATGATTTGAACTAAGATAAAATACTATAATTACCATGTTAATTGTCACAGCCCATTAGCCACCATTAGTTATTTACAGTATTTTGGTTGAATTAAGCATCGCATGCGGCGCCGGCGCAGAAAGCGTGGCGCCCGCTGGAGCGCGGCGCACGCGTCGCGTGAGCTCATTAGAGATCTACTCTAAACACTGGCTGGAGCTTGTTAGGATAACAGCCTTTGACACGAGAATACCTGTACTGTACATATATTAGCAACATAGGTTCAACATGCCGTGTGGAAACGGTAGTAAGAATACATTTGTCACCATCCCAACTCTTCCCGTGGGTGTCGTGAGAGACGACTGGGATTGAAGTGCCCAACGTTGCGATTATGGGCATGTATCTCCTAATCGTATTTGGTACTCGTCCCAAAGTCTTGACCCAATAAAGGATGATCACGTGATTTTTAAGATAAGTGTAATATGACAGAGTGCCTATTAACTTAACTAGATACTGCTACAGTCACCCTGTATAGACATTTCCACAACAATAGTCAAAATTCCTTTCATATGAATTTTATTATAATTAGTAATTATTAATGAAAATTTACCTCCCCGCCACGTATCACTCAGCAAACATCGTTAATGTCGTTAATCTGAAACAAAACAATACTCATAAGAAATGCGCACGGCATGGTCAACATGAAACTTGAAATAAAACCAATAACGTCAATGGCTCTATTATATATAACTGCGGGTAATTCATCGCTAGATAGCACCAAAAAGTCGTATGAAGCAGTGGCTTAAAATAACTAGGGATGGACAGAATATCGGGTCATTCATAAAGGGATATTATTAATGGCTCAGCAAACAAATAATCACCTATCAATTTATTTTCACCAATTATGTACTTTTTACATCAAATTAATTGTTGCACAGTAAATAAAATGCCTAGCAAAAATTGTAGATACTGCAGATAGTGAAAACTTCGAGGCTTCTATTGGAAGTTTTTTTTTCATATTTGGTTCAATAGTAAAAGTTGTTCGAAATCATTAACAGATTCATGTTTTTTTATCTTGTTTCACCATATTTGTAACAACTTGTATAAATGTAAAAATACATCAGTACTCGTAGAAATGACAAAGGTTGCATGTTTAGTTACCTACATATTATCCTATTTATTTTGTTAAATGGTTTATTATTCACTTAAACTAACTTACATGTATTTAAAAGACAAATGTTGGTTAGGTATTCACGTGTTACCGGTTGTTACAGCATCAGCACTTGTAGTCGTTTGTCTGGACTCTGGTACCAAAGTGTAACCATTAACAGTATACTGTTTGAAATTCATCATCATCTCAGCCGTAAGATGTCCACTGCTGAACATAGGCGTCCCCTCTGGACCTCCACATGGTTAGATGCGACCTGCATCCAGCGTGCCCCGGCGACCTTCATAAGGTCGTCTGTCCATCTTATGGGTGGACGTCCTACGCCTCGTTTGCCTAGCCGTGGTCTCCACTCGAGCACTTTTCAACCCCATCGACCATCTGCTCTGCGCGCAATGTGACCTGCCCATTGCCACTTCAGCTTGCTAACTACTTATAATACCAATATCAATGACGTACAATGTACTATCGACAAAATTGAATCCTGACCCACAAGAGGAGCTTGTCATAGTAACATTGAAAGTCAACATTCTTCAAAAAATCAACTCGCACTTTTGCCATATCGCGCCCTTAAGTTTCCTCAGACCTCACCATATTTTCAACAACAGAGTTGTGACGTTTCGGAATAGCCCACCCGGTCGCGTGATGGCAGTGTCAACATTAGGATCCGTTCACCTTTGCACCCGGTGAACTCCGCCCTCTACAACCGCTAAAGCCGCGTCCATAAAGCAATATACGATTTTATGTTGACATGGACATAAAATCGTAAATTAAGGTATGAGAGGGGTAAAGAGTGGATGAGTCTTACATACCCCTCCATTATGACCTTCCCGCGGCCGGAGGGACGATGTGTAAATGCATTCCCCACTCCGACAAAAAAAAAGGGTAAGGCAAGTGACTTTGAGTTCAAACGTTGCTGACTCAAAACTCAAACCCCGGCTCGTAACCTCGTGCCTACATTATGTCAAAATTTGCTAAATTAGATTGGCATTTTGTCCAACTGACATAGAGTTTAAAAATAGATTGAGGCTTATATCTCTTGGGTAGGACACACGTGCGCAGGAGGGTAAACGAACTTTTTGGAATATCGTAAGGAAACCGGAGTAATCCCTTAAGACCTAGTTTCCCCTTTGGGATGGAGGGTTAGATGGCAGTTGCTTTTATAAAAAATAGACCGAATCCAAAATAGGAATTAGGTTGTCATTGTTGCCAAATAGTAGGGAAGGAAGTTGCAGAAATTGTGGTAATGTTATGCTGAATTGAATAATTGTTAGATCCGACTGTTCTGACTGAAAAAAGTAGGTGCGTTCCAACTAAAAGAGCATTCGCTGTTCTAACCTCCCACTCTATGAAACTCGATCGGTACACAAAACGTGATTGGTTGATTTCGTAGAACGGGCGCTAGAACAGCAAATGCTCTTTTGGTTTAAACGCACCAGATTAAGCTGCGAACGACACCTGACTACTGATTCATAGGGTTGAAAGTTGATTGATAGACATACATAATTATAATGAAACGGTTAAACTTACGTGTATTCAGTCACTACAAGCGACATGTTTCGGAGAGCCTAGGTCTCCATTATCAAGCACTGAGCCCGCGTTCTCGCCTATCGACTCGTCCGTGTAATCGTTGAATTATATTTATGTATAGTTATTATGTCTCAGGTAAGTTTAAATTCAATTTGATTAATAGAGCTCAGATTTAAGATGTCTCGTAACATAATGCCCAAATACCTTCATAAATGGATCATATTATTAAAAATGTTGTAAGCCTTTACCTAATCCGCTAACCCAATAACGCCGCCTTACAGGACACTGAAATACTTTCAGCCTGAATAAAAATGCCTGAGTACTTTGAACCCTATTACAAACTCCTCAAGGCTCATTTAAAATTCATATCCAATTCATTACAGGTGATTGACATAGTGATGTATGCTTTACCGGCAAGTTGTTGGTACAAATAGGTCGGATCGGTACGTATAAGTCAAATAAGTAATTGCCTGTTTTATAAAGTTTACAAGTTAATTTTAGCTAATTGGAGACTATTTAAAGAGTTATTAAAGTATTTTTTGAGTTATTGCACGTGTGTTACCATTATACGGGCTTTTATAGGAACGGATCATAATATGTATTACTATATTAGTTATATCAATAATTACCAAGTATTAACCGTTCAAACATATATTACGGAAATCCACTGTACAATTAGTTTACTTCTTACAATTAACAAGTAACATACTGTATATTTACATATTTCTATTCGAATAGTGTTCGACAGAATCCCAATAAGGGTTGCATATTTCCTTAAAGTTAAGCTGAAGTTTAATGTAGTAATCATTTGAAAGATGGCCTATGGGTTCAAAATATATTATTATTATTACTTTGGTCGGCTCAATCTAAAATCCTATTTGAACTACTTTCTATTTAAATGTAATGTTAATTGTAGTGTAAATATTTAGTTTGCCGTTGGGCGCTTTCATATATATACGTATCTACTTTTATACTATTGCACGAAATTTTCACTTCGGAAACCGTAATATTTTTCCCGTGAAAATCCAATAACCACGGTCTTATTATAGTAAAAGCCTACGCTTACTAGAGTTAATTAAATAAAATTACTAAATCTGAAGAAAAACATTGAAGGTCACCTTATACCATAGACAAAAAAACAAAAAATATACGCATAACGAATGCGGCTTAATAACTTTTGCAAGGCAGGTACCAGGCTCACATAAATAACAGGCGTTGCGACAGACATTGGGCAACGCCGCAATTACTGGCGCCTCTTGGCTTAGCTCTACTCCTAACTTGGCTTCTTACCTCGTATTAGAACACTGCTTCCTGTACAGTCGAGTGCATTAATATATAGACACATTTGTAAGGGATCAGTATGGAGAAGTGTATATATATTAATGCCCGATATAGTGATTGGAACTTGGGGTGCAAAACTTTAACAAAACTTGTCAAGTGGACATGAAAGAGCACATAATTATATCCATAAAATGTACATATTTACACATCTAAATATTGTAAGTTCAAGATTTTGAGATAGGCAATAAAATTGGAAACAGAACAATTTCAATAACATTCGTATTTTTTGGCTAAAGTGTTAGTAAATGAAATTTTTTAAAGTTTTGCATCCATAGTTCCGATGTACGACGATGGACGAGTATTTTATTTTTATAGTACTTAAATTCACGGAAAATATAGGCCAACGAGTAGTCAACATCATTTCAGTAGGTACCTAATCATCGTAAATAAATATTCTGATTAGCAATATATTCAGAAGATTTTTTTTTGATAACACAGTAGGTACTTGAAAGTCTATAATGCAATAGATACAGACTCAAGAGATATACATATAATACCTATTTATATAGGTACCAACTGCGATTTTTCGTGGAAAAATACTTATTAAATGTATACCTACTTACTTACAATAACTATTTGTAAAAGATTCGCAATAATTTGTAAATGCAAAATCTTTAACAACTATATTTAGTGTAAACCATGAAGAACATAAAAGAATACGTAAGATAACGTGGGCCGGCCGGTTTGATATTACCTAAAAGACAGTTAATAAAGTTGCAAAAAACTTCTGCGTTATAATAAAATGCTTTACTAAATTAGTAGGTATTTTCGGTCAAGTAATAAATATTAAAAGATATAGCCTTATCGCAAAATCCGACGGAATTACCACGCGAAATATCTTTAAATACAGTATTTGTGCAATTGATCCATTTTCTGTCTGCGAGTTTTTCGAAAACAGAATTCTATGACCATCCACAAAACCTACATATCCCATAAAATCTAATTACACACATCATCCTACCTCAGTCCACAGCTGGACGTAGGCCTCTCCTAATAACCATGCGTTTAGACGCTTTAGGAGGTAAATGCCTATAATCGCCACGCTGGGCAAGTGGATTGCCAATCGCAGTAATGTGTCCACTATGATGACGCTGCTGCATCATGATCGAATCAGAAATGAGGATAGTAAGGTTACCGACATATCCCTCCGGATCAGCAAGCTGAAGTTGCAATGAGCAGGCCACATTGCACGCAGAGAAGATCGCAGAAGGGTTGAAAAGTCCTGACCAGACCACGGTTTGGTAAACACAGTATAGGACGTCCACCCACAAGATGAACAGACGACCTTATTATGAAGACCGCCGGGTGCAGGTCGCTTCCAACCTGTATATATGGGTTATGCAAATGGGACCCAATGGAACTCCAATGGGGCCTATGCTCAGCAGTGAACATCTTGTGGCTGAAATGATGACGATGAAGGTGAACGAACCTATACAACGTAACATTCGTAGACACTTCGAAAACATAAAATACAAACTGGATCTAAATCTATCAGTATCACAAACGACATATATTACAAGTATTACAACATAAACTAGCCTTTCTGACACCATAATTATTGGTCTACATTCGAATAACTCTTTTATGTGAGAAAAGAAAAAATAATAGCGGTACGAATTACAAAAATACGAACATCAAGCCGCAGTCAATCGTACATTGGATAGAAATAAAGGTCTAACCAATAGATAGGTCATAAATAGTCGTAAGACATCATTTGTAGTTTTTCGCTCCAATTATATATTATTATTATTTGAGCGACAAAGTCAGATGATCGAAAATTATGTTTTCCTACGTTCGGAGTAGAACCTCTAAATATATTTATTTCTGCAAAGACAGCTCTCATTTGATGACATCATAGTATTTTGGCCCCAAAGGGTGATTTCAGATTCTAATTATTCACGTATGTTTATGTGAGGGTTCTTTTGAGTAGAACTACGTGTGAATTTTGCCGCTGGCCCCAACTTATACTAGTTGACACAATTTTACGCATTTTAGCAATTGCAATACATTTTATACGTCAATTTGTTACGTCAATTTCACTTTTTGTAATAAACTTCGGTGGTGTTGTGTCATTAGTGACCATTTAACCAAACACCTCTGCAGACAAAGGTTACATACAAACAAGGGTACCTACTACTTCAATGGCCACATACCTAATGTCGAAATGGATCTCTTGCAGATTACAATTTTGCAATATATTGCCAAGATCGAGATGAGAATAAACACACCTAGAAGTTATTTATAGAACGCCTGATGATTGTTTTTACTTTTACTTGTGTGAGTAAATCCGGCATATTTTATTTGTAAAATAAATCCGTCATATGCGTATTAAATTGTTGAGTTAGGGGTGGAAATCATTTGGCAGACGAACTTTCCTGATAGATGGTCTTACACGCATTGACCATAGTTAATGAATTATCGCAAAGGGGTAATGAGAAAATATTTTATTTTTAAAATCTTTTCATTCTGTTTAGTTACAGTACAGTTTCACTAACTTCCCTAACTTGTTGGCTAACTTCCTTCGGCGGCAATCGTGCGTTACAAATCTGACATGTGTCAAAAGCTAGGCAATGCAAGTGCGACCGGCGCCTGCGGCAGTCACAACTGGTAAAGTCAAACACATAAATATATATACAATTTTAAACTTTGCGCTCCAGACATAAGTAAAAAATTGTATACATGTTTATGCCCTTCACTTTACATTGCTCTGGAGGCCTATTGGAGTTTTAAATTAACGTTCTGATCTGTTATTTTCATGATATAACCTATAGGTGTAGGTATGGAGTGAATACCGTCTGGGACCCATATAGCCAATATTTTGATTAGATACCTGATATTTTTGACTAATGGTACAGCTAACTTCAAAATTGTGTACTCTGTTCATAATGTAATACAATAATTGAGTCTCATATTTATTTAATATCATACAAAAATACAAAAAAAACCTTAGAAATAATGATTTCATTCTTAATAATTCTTATTTATGTGGTCAAACACCTAACACTGTTCCAACTTTTCTTAATAATTCACGTAAATTTTTGTTTTGTGCTAATAACCATGTAAGGAAAGTCGTCATACACACTTATTAGCCTATACCGCCTTTCTGTACATTATGTTTGAACCATAGACTTTTATCTGTTACATGTCAGATTTTCTGTTGTGACACTGATATCGAGTGATCAATATTACTTTTTCATCACACCTGTTCGGTAAGTGCGCCAATACGCTGCGGTGATGCGCGCCGTAGGTGCGTCATTACGTCCTAGTAGGCCGTTAAGGATTTTCATACAACATTACGTCGCACTAGCGCGGTCCGGCGCACGCCGCGCGCCGCGACGAGATTTCTTTTATGAAAATGATGAAATTAAGTCATCCCTGATTTAGACCATTTTAGAGTAGTTTTGTGAAAATATATTGTTTTATTTACTTTTTTGCGTCACAGGTGTGATGAAAAACATTGTGTGTACCACGGGCGGTACAAGAATTATGAACTCGTATGAAGTAAAGCCCGCGCCTCCTTCGGCTTGGGCTTTACTTTCACACTCGTTCGCAAATTCTTACTTACCGCCCTAAATACACAATGTACTATAACATTTATTATACAGAGATTGAATGCTTAATTAAGTTATTGCTATAAAATAAGACCACACTAAAATAAGGGCTTGAAATGTTGTTTCTTCATTCACAGGTGAGACTGTAATTTTTGTACTATGCACTATTGGAGGTTATATAATTATCATAAGTTCGGTTTATAAAATAAAGTTGCTTCATTCACAGAGAAACGCAATTGAGTCTTTATTTCTCAAGTGTGCAATATCAAACCATTTCATATTTTTATTCAAATTGGCTAATTGTAGGTACTCGAATCGAGTTAAATGAATATCAAATCAAATCAACATTTCAAACGTTTGGAAAAAGGCTTCACGTAATTAGCATGAAGGAAGCCAGCGTATGCGCGGCCCTGGCAACGCAGACACTTCCGCTTTCAGTAGAGATGCAAAGGTTTTGGAGCCCGACCTATAAATTACAACATTGTAAGACCCACCACACAATGCCGTCTTTACCAGAAGGGCACAACGGCCACGTGCCCAGGGCTCCCATCTTCAGGGGGGCCCCGGAAAGATCGACAACTTTCCTCACATTTATTCTCACGTTTACTTTCCTTTCGAAAGGGGCCTTCCTTGGGTGCCCAGGGGCCCCCTCAAAGTTAAAGACGGCCTTGCTTGCCACCATAGTTACTTTTCCTATTTATAATTTAATATAAAAATATTTATATAATTTATAGACAATGTTAAATTTTCATTACAAATTCTACCTACCACAGACAAAAAAGTTCGTATAGTAAAACTGACAGTAGATAATAATCCTGGCAATGTCCTATGGTTTTGGAACGCATTTTAGGTAAAGCACTAATGATAAAAGTGAGTAGATAAAATTGTTTATTTAACATAAAAGTAACATAACTACATGCAATATAAGCGTTAGCACAGCTGTAACTGTTTCAATATTTTTTTAATCTTCTGCAGGAATAAGGGATAATTTTCAGTGTTAAAAGATATATTCAAAGATAATGTTTATGATCATGAAAAACAGCGCTTCCGCTCTTCCGGATGTGATAAAAGGATTCGGAAGCCATACAATTCCTTCGAACAGATTACAGCGCATATATGCAGCCCTATATTACGTATCTAAATCTGCGAGCATTAAACATGAACAATGGACATCTAACTCGCGCTGAAATAAAGTGCCCCCCAAAAATTTCACTATAGATTTTATAGATTTCGATAGGTTAATATAAACTCACTTTGATGGAGATTATATTGTAAAGAACAGAAGAGGAAGGATGTTGGGCCATCTGATACGACATGACAACGTCATAAAATGCATAGTGGAGGGAAAGATTGAAGAAAAACGTGGAAGAGGAAGACCAAGGAGAAATTACGTTGAACAAATCAAGGAGAACGTGAAAGTCACGTCGTAACAAAACCTGAAAGAGATGGCCTGGGATCGAGGAAAGTGGAGAGCATGCTTTGAGCTACACCAACAAGAGCAAGGCTCTTAAATTGGAGAGAGAGAGAAACACTAGCGTGATGTATAAAGAGGAGATGACACTCTATCAATTTCAAGATCGTTTTTGAAAGACAATTTATTAGTATGCTGTATAGTTTCCAGATTTTATTTGTTCGTAGATTTCATGGTATTGCAATCGATGACTAAAATCGACTCTACTGAGAAAAGTATTCGATTAGTAGACAGATTAGTCGAAAACCTTGACATTCACCAATCCCATGAGTCAAAAGCTGCGTTGCGTATTTTTATCATCTATTTATAAGAGTGTTTATAATCTATCTATTTATAAGATAATAGGCTTGTCTTGTAAGATATAGACACTTGATAGCTCGGCTATAAAAGGAACAAAAGATAATAGCTCCCGGTGAAGAAAACACAACATTAATTTGTAGTTCACCGCTGAGCTAGTGACTATACTAGGTAACCGAGTAGCTTCAAATATCGCCGTGCCTTTTTTCACTACACGGGAGCGATTATCAATTGTACGTTTTTATAGCCGAGGTATCAATCGCTAACTCGCTTTTGGTTCCCACCAACGACCTTGTTGTTGTTGTTGTATTCTGGCCATTTTTTCCGCTGGCTATTCCGCTGACTATTTTGCGAGGTACCAACGCTGGCCCAGTACTTACTTGTTGAAGACTTTACATTCACCCTTGAATTTCTTCGCAGATTTATGCAGGTTTCCTCACGATGTTTTTCTTCACCGTTAAGCACTTTCGTACATAAGTTTTTGTTTTGAAAAGCTCATTTGTACGAGTCGGGGATTTAACCCACGATTGCTGCGTTGGTGGGACCTTTGTAGATACTTGTAGGATTGTCAAAGAACGTCAAACACGCCCAGAATCGCTGCTAATTGAAACTGTCAACATTTCACTAAATACATACATGTGAGCTGCTCCCGCGCAGTAGATCGAGCGTGACGCGCACGCGCTCGTTTGACAGCCATTTACGTTTTTTACTCCAAAATACTTTTGCTTTGGAGTAGCAGTGACATTCATTAATTGTTGTGACAGTTGTACTTTCATCGATATGTTACGTGAGAGCTAGATTACCAAAGATAATCTTGGTAACAGTAAGCGAAAGTTTTTAACGCTTGTGTCCAACCGATCTAGTCTAATATTTTTTTATTATTATTTGAAGGGTCCACGGAAAGAACATGTATAGCCAATTCAAATCACAGAAGGAAAAACCACCTTACTTTTAACAGAATAAGGTGTGAATTAGCCCTGATTTTTTCAGGCTCTGGACATGTTTTTTCTGTGGACCCTTCATTTATGAACCTGTAATGTCCCACTGCTGGGTAACAGTAACAACCTCTTTTTCGCCCGATCTTTACTTGTTTCTCACCGGTCCCTACAAAATGCGTCAAGATTATCTCGCCATCTCCGTCAAC
>JALPQI010014010.1:0-33691 GCA_025490895.1 Thaumatotibia leucotreta
AAGATTTTAAGAAAAAACAATTGAGACGTCACTGAAAATAAAACTAAGGCTGCGTTTCACCAAACTTTTATTCGAAGAATAACGCTTTCTCTCAGATATATATATATACATATACATATATATATATATACAGGGTGGTCCAAACCTTGACGTCAAAATTTTTTTTTTAGATTCCTCACGTCATAAGCTTTCAGAATATACCCCATGTATGTTAGCCGATTTTTTGTAGTTTTCGAGTTATGAATTTTTGAAAAATTTTTTTGAGGAATTCTGGAATGAAGAAATTTATTCATAAAAAAAAACTTTTGGGTTTTTAACTAGTTTCATTTTGCAAAAGTATTAATAAAAATAAAGCATTTACTGACAAAAAAATTAGCGTCCTCACTTTGATACAAGTGGGTTAAAAAAATACCAAATTCAAAATTGTACGCTAAAAACGCATCAAAATAGCATTAATGTACGTAAATAAAAAAATAAAACATACCCGAAGGAATTTTCGTATTCCAAAGACCGCCCTAGACCTTGAGCCTTCGTAAAAGCAAAAAAAGTTAAACTTAATGATGAGGATTTTTCGGAGTAGTCGGTCAAATAAACTTAAAAAAGCTTAAAATTTTTAAGTAGTAAAAAATTTCTTCAATATCTGCACAAATTGAGTTTTCGTGGTATTTTCTGTCTTTGTTTATTGATAAGAACAACAAAACAGACGAAATTTTACTTTATTTTTAAATAAAAAATTTAAAGCTTCTTTTTAAGTTTATTTGACCGACTACTCCGAAAAATCCTCATCATTAAGTATCACTTTTTTTTTGCTTTTACGAAGGTTTAAGGTCTAGGGCAGTCTTTAGATTACCAAACATCATTGAGATATGGTTTATTTTTTTTATTTACGTACATTAATGCTATTTTGATGCGTTTTTAACGTAAATTTTGAATTTGGTATTTTTTATCCTACTTGTATCAAAGTGAGGACGCTAGTTTTTTTTGTCAGTAAATGCTTTATTTTTAGTAATACTTTTACAAAAAGAAACTAGTTGAAAAACCCAAATGTTTTTTTTTATGAATAAATTTCTTTATTTCAGAATTTCTCAAAAAAAAATTTTCAAAAATTCATAACTCGAAAACTACAAAAAATCGGCTAACATACATGGGGTATATTCTGATAGCTCATGACGTGAGGAATCTAAAAAAATTTTTTTGACGTCAAGGTTTGGACCACCCTGTATATGTATGTAGTGCTAAAGTACTATGGAGATTTGACATGACTATTCGAAAATAAGCGTTATATTTCGAATCAAAGTTTGGTCAAATCGACTAAGTGAAACACGTACACGGTCCAGAATCGAAATCTTTGATAGAGTTAACTGGGTTGGCGTGTGTACCTACTAAAACTAAAAAAGGAAAAAGACTATATATATTAATATTTATTTATTCGTGGTTAGCTTGGTCTTCCACATTCCAGCGTTTCACCGCTGCCGCTGGAGTCAGCATATGAGTATATGACCGCAGCTGATCTGATGATAACGAGTACTTTTGCGCACTGAGGTTGCAACGCAACAAATACTCATCACTGCTATCTCAAAGGGAAAAGGATTCTTGCTATATCAAAGGGTTCCAGGATGGCTGGCACATACGCGGGTTAGGTCCTCTGGCATGGCATCTTCCACTTTCTTCTATGCTGGTATACCAAGGCATCCATTCAGGTGTCTTAATATCAAAGGGTCCATGGTATCTAAGGCTGTGGAACACGGCACCTCATTAGTTTGATTTGAGCGATTAAGTATGAAACACCATTATATAAGTGACACGATGCATGCAGGCCACGTTTCTCTAATAAAAAGATCGGTCGATCGATGTTATAATAAGATTATTATGCTTATACTGATGGATATGAGTACCTAAAGATGATTTTATGAGATAAATACACTTTAATGGTAAAAGGATACCTTCTTATCAAATTCAATATCACATCATCAGTCTAATACAGTAACAGTGGTCTTGACGTGGGCCTCTTCTATTATTTTATTTATGCGTATGGGTACATTAGCTAGGACATAAATGAAATAATGCCCATAATAGCCACGCTGGGCAAACGGATTGGTGATTGCAGTAATGTGTCCATTATGATGAGGCTGCTGCCCTGCCTCCATCTCAAATAATTGGATCAGCGTAGTACCGTCCCTTAGTCGACTCTTATAACACCCATCGGAAAAGTTCTCCAACTTGGTAGGTGGCAAATATATTGTTACTGCCGCACCACACAGCCTAAATTCAATGTATATGACTATAAATATTAAGTACATTTTATATATGATAACAATAATAATTATCAATCAAACAAACATAGAACCTTATTGCCCTTGTAAGTTATATGACCACAACATAGAACATAGAACCATGTAATATCGTGAATTTTAGACTATTAGTTGACTATAGGTATTAAGATACAGGTTTCAGTAAAATATAGCTAAATACACATAGAATTACTACCGTAAAATTAGCCCACTTTGTCTCCAGGGGAAACATTGCCCAAAACTTGAATTTTAAATAAATTGGTTATTATAGAAAAAAATTACATTCGTATGGCGGCCTAACTATTTTTAGTATAAAATAGATTATGTGAGGAGCAACACCAAGTATGACATTTGCGTCTATCTTCATCCAGTTGTTTGCTAGAGCTTCTTGAGTGAGGTTGGTTATTTGGCGGGCAAAATCTTGGCAAAATATAGACATAAATTTCTCAAAACAGGGTGGTATTAAATGAAAAAAAAACCCATGACCTGTAATAAAATGACAACAGTAGATTACATTGATAGTAGTTTTATTGGAAAAAGCTAATCAGAAAATAAGTTATGGCTTTGGGCAATTTTATCCAGTACTTTAGCAAACGGACATTGAAAACATTGCCCATCATGAAAAATAGCCTACAGTTGTCACTTTCAAGTTTTACCACTTTATGAAAATAGCGGTGGGTAATGTTTTTTTCAGTAAATTACGTTTTTATAACTCCGTTATTTTATTTTACGTGTACAAAATTTTCGGAACCAATAACTATACTCTCAATTGTCAGTTTCGTTGTCTGCTGCTTCGTTAGTGGGCTGATATTTATATCAATATAACATTATCTTGATTCCCATTCAAAAAACGGTTTTATTATTATTGCATTAAAACAAATAATACATTTTGGACTGTTTTACTTCACTAGTATATTAATACTTTGAACAAAAGTTAAACGTCTTTAGTTAAGATATCTACTTAAAAGTGACAACCCTAGCATTTGCGAATTGCGTTAGTAGACCTTGTATGAAAAAGAGCGAAAACGGGTAGGTAACATTGCCCAACCAATTTACTCAAAATTGTTTATACTTATCCCTGAGTTATAAACATGAACTGGTAGAATTGCCCAAAAACCTTCTGTGATCGTAGTATTATTGTCATACGAGCTATTTTTAAGCACTAAATTGAGGTGGGCAATGTTGGTCAAGAACGAGATTACTTTGCTCGCCTTCTATAGGTGCTTTCAGACCAAAAGAACATTCGCTATTCTAACCTCCCACTCTACGAAATTCGATCGTTACACAAAACGTGATTGGTTGATTTCGTAGAGCGGGGGATAGAACAGCCAATGCTCTTTTGGTTTGCACGCACCTTAAAACGACAAAAACCTGATCTAAATGATGATCTAAAAATTATTTCTTCATGTGAGCCGATTCGTACGATCACAGTGCACATGCTGAGCAGAAAAAACTTCAAGGTTTCATATATTTTTTTGAGATATTTTAGGATTTCCGAAAAAAGCGGGCAATGTTGACTACTTAGTTTCACGGTACTATGAAAAAATGTAACATACAACCTTGTAATTATAATATTGCGGCAGCAAAATATTTGGCCAGCGTTGGGATCACGCAAAATAGGCACGTTAGATGTCGAGTTGCGGAAAATGGCGAGAATACAATATCAAAAAACCGGCCAAGACCATGTCGGGCCATGCTCAGTATAGGTTTCCGTAGTTATTCGAAAACGGCTGGGCCGATTACGTTCGAAATGGTTTTATTTTTAAACCCACATTCATCAGACAAATCACGTGTAATTTTTTGTTACTCTCGAATCTGCTGAACAGCATTATAGCCAGTAAAAAAATCTTTACTTTTTTATAAAATACTTTTTAAATACTAAGTTTTAAAACTTCGCGATCATTTAGCTCGTAGTTGGCAAACAAGTACGTAAATTCAAGTGTTATTAAAAGGACTACTTCAGTTTTCAAAAAAATACACGTGATATTGGCTAGGGGGGGGGGGTCCTGAAAATATCACCAAATATCACCATGGGGGCTGGGGGGGTTTAAAACAAACCAAAATCGTATGACGTGATTAATGGACATGCCCTAACTAATATGTATACCTACAACTAATAGTCCGTGGGCTAGTCGGCCTGAAATTAGAAAACGGTATAATTTGGGGGTACCAAGTGTCCTTTTTACAGTAGTTAGACATATTCATAAGGATGTTAAAAAAGTATGATAGACATCTCAAAGTGGTAGCTAATAGGCATACGGGCTATTTCAAGATTTCCGTTGTATAACAGGTATGGTTAAAATTAGGAGGTACAAATTTTCCTTTTCACGGCTGTTGGGTAAGCTTATAAAAACGTCAAAAATGCAAGATTGCCATTTATAAGTGCTACCTAACAAAAATGGGGGCCAATCAAAGATGGTGGATCTCAAGTTTTACAAAATCAAGTATATCTCGAGAACTATTAAATATATCTATTTACTCTCTTGAACAAAATTAAAGGCATATCTGTAAGCTTCATATTTTGTATATACATTATATTGCTAAAACCAACCAATAATTAATTATGACCAAATTTATGAAAATTTCGTGATTTTGATTTTTTTTGTGTCGTGTTTTTACATAGTAGTCATGACGCTAGAAAAATTAAATATTTTTTTAAAGATAGTGTATTTAATAAGCTTTAATTTGATGTATATAACTTGTTGGCCGTATTAAAAAAAAGACCCATAAAAGATATTTAAATGAATTGTAGTCATAATCCACCGTATACTTATTTAGTGATTTAAGAGGCGTTCAATTTTTTTTTTATATTTTTCAATCTTGATTATTTGAAATAAGCACTATTATTTACGAGTGGCACTTCCATCGCCTCTTAAATCAATATAAGTTTACGGTGGATTATGACTACAATTCATTTAAATATTTTTTATGGGTCTTTTTTTTAATACCGCCAACAAGCTATATACATCAAATTAAAGCTTATTAAATACACTATCTTTAAAAAAATATTTAATTTTTCTAGCGTCATGACTACTATGTAAAAACACGACACAAAAAAAATCAAAATCACGAAATTTTCATAAATTTGGTCATAATTAATTATTGGTTGGTTTTAGCAATATAATGTATATACAAAATATGAAGCTTACATATATGCCTTTCATTTCGTTCAAGAGAGTAATTAGATATATTTAACAGTTCTCGAGATATACTTGATTTTGTAAAACTTGAGATCCACCATCTTTGATTGGCCCCCATTTTTGTTAGGTAGCACTTATAAATGGCAATCTTGCATTTTTGACGTTTTTATAAGCTTACCTAACAACCGTGAAAAGGAAAATTTGTACCTCCTAATTTTAACCATACCTGTCATACAACGGAAATCTTGAAATAGCCCGTATGCCTATTAGCTACCACTTTGAGATGTCTATCATACTTTTTTAACATCCTTATGAATATGTCTAACTACTGTAAAAAGGACACTTGGTACCCCTAAATTATACCGTTTTCTAATTTCAGACCGAGTAGCCCACGGACTATAATTGCAAATGGTCACTGATCTAAGCAATGGGCGGACAGACAGACGGACTACCGCACGAAACGATAGATGAAGAGTGATAGAGCGCTGACACACTCTAGCACCATGCTAAGAAGGGTATGGTGACGGATAGATAGACGGACTAACGGACAGACAGACGGACATGGCGAAACTATAAGGGTTTTTTATTTTTTTATTTGAACTATGCCCGATCATAACAATTTTTTTTTAACGAAAAAAGTGTTAACGCTTTCACAGCCAGTAACAAAAAAGCTCGTTTAAATTTGAATTCTAAAATGTTATTAACAGAGTTCTTAATCACAATTGCGGAAATAACGCATAATTTATTTTTATTTTTTGTTACTGGACATTGTTTTTTTTTGTGTTTGTTAAGAATTATTTCTATTTCTAGACGGATCCAAGAATAGATGGATGGAAAGAAGGACTAACGAACAGATAGATAGACAGTCAGACGGACGGACGAACAGACAGACAGACTGACATGACGAAATTGTAAGGGTTCCTAATTTACTACGGAACCATAAAAAGTACTTACACCCAGAATAATTGAAAAGGCAATCATTTCAAGTAATATCCGGTTGAAATATGTTTCTTTGCAGAAATAAACGGGCAGACAGACGGACGGACAGACATACAGACCGACAGACAAACAAACAGACAGACAACGGATGGACAGATGAACAGACAGACAGACATACAGACACATAGACACACAGACAGACACTCAGATAGATAGACAGAAAGATCGACAGATGAACAGATAGACAGACAGACAGACAAACAGAAAGATCGACAGATGAACAGACAGACGGCAGACCGTCAGACAGACAGACAAACAGACAGACAGACGGAGATGGCGAAAATGTAAGGGTTCCTAATTTACCTACAGAACCGTAAAAAGTAATTACAGCCAGAATAATTGAAAAGGCAACCATTTTAAATAATATCCGGTCGAAATATGTTTCTTTGCAGAAATAAACGGTTGGAAAGACGGACGGACAGACATACAGACCGACAGACAAACAGACATACAAACACACAGACAGACAGATAGACAAACAGACGGATGGACAGATGAACAGACAAACAGACATACAGACAGACATACAGACAGACATAGACGGATAGACAGAAAGATCGACGGATGAACAGACAAACAGACAGACAGACGGAAAGATCGACAGATGAACAGACAGACAGACAGACAGACAGACGGACGGAAAGATCGACAGATGAACAGACAGACAGACGGACAGACCGTCAGACAGGCAGACAGACAGACAGACGGAAAGATCGACAGATGAACAGACAGACAGATGGACAGACCATCAGATAGACAGACAGACAAACAGACAGACAGAGGGATGAACAGATGAACAGACAGACATACATACAGACTGACAGACATTTCAAGTAATATCCGGTCGAAATATGTTTCTTTGCAGAAATAACGGGCAGACAGACGGACGGACAGACAGACAGACAGACCGACAGACAAACAGACAGACAACGGATAGACAGATGAACAGACAGACATACAGACAGACAGACGGACATGGCGAAAATGTAAGGGTTCCTAATTTACTACAGAACCGTAAAAAGTGTTTACAGCCAGAATAATTGAAAAGGCAACAATTTTAAATAATATCCGGTCGAAATATGTTTCTTTGCAGAAATAAACGGGCAGACAGACGGACGGACAGACAGACAGACAGACCGACAGACAAACAGACAGACAACGGATAGACGGATGAACAGACAGACAGACAGACATACAGACAGACAGACGGACATGGCGAAAATGTAAGGGTTCCTAATTTACTACAGAACCGTAAAAAGTACTTACAGCCAGAATAATTGAAAAGGCAACAATTTTAAATAATATCCGGTTGAAATATGTTTCTTTGCAGAAATAAACGGTTTAACAGACGGACGGACAGACATACAGACCGACAGACAAACAGACATACAAACACACAGACAGACAGACAGACAGATAGACAAACAGACGGATGGACAGATGAACAGACAGACAGACATACAGACAGACAGATAGACAGACACACAGACAGGTAGACAGAAAGATCGACGGATGAACAGACAAACAGACAGACAGACGGAAAGATCGACAGATGAACAGACAGACAGACGGACAGACAGGCAGACAGACGGGCGGAAAGATCGACAGATGAACAGACAGACAGACGGACAGACCGTCAGACAGACAGACAGACAAACAGACAGACAGAGGGATGAACAGATGAACAGACAGACATACATACAGACAGACAGACATTTCAAGTAATATCCGGTCGAAATATGTTTCTTTGCAGAAATAAACGAGCAGACAGACGGACGAACAGATAGACAGACCGACAGACAAACAGACAGACAACGGATGGACAGAACGGAAAGATCGACAGATGAACAGACAGACAGACATACAGACAGACAGACGGACATGGCGAAAATGTAAGGGTACCTAATTTACTACAGAACCCTAAAAATATCTTACAGCCAGAATAATTGAAAAGGCAACCATTTCAAGTAATAACCGGTCGATATACTCGTATGTTTCTTTGCGGAAACAAGCGGACGGACAGACGGACGTACAGATAGT
This sequence comes from Thaumatotibia leucotreta, assembly GCA_025490895.1. Classification (NCBI taxonomy): domain Eukaryota; kingdom Metazoa; phylum Arthropoda; class Insecta; order Lepidoptera; family Tortricidae; genus Thaumatotibia; species Thaumatotibia leucotreta. The sequence goes on from JALPQI010014010.1 coordinate 8,471, forward strand.
CAGTCCGTTCAGATAGACAGACACACAGACAGAGAGACAAACAGACAGACAGAAAGATCGGCAGATGAACAGACAGACAGACGGACAGACCGCCAGACAGACAGACTTACAAACAGACAGACATACAGACAGACAGAGGGATGGATGCAAAATGCAAGGGTTCCTAATTTACTACAGAATCCTAAAAAGTACTTACACCCAGAATAATTGAGAAAGCAATAATTTGGAGGAAACCAACGGACGGACAGACAGACATACAGACAGACAGACAAACAGACTGACAGACAGACAAACATACAGACAGACATACAGACAGACAGGTGGATGCACATGGCGAATCTGTGACGGTTTCTAATTTACTACAGAACCCTAAGAAATAAACCCAGAATAATTGACAGAAGGTCGAAACACGTTTCTTTGCGGAAACAAACGACCGTGTAGACGGACGGACAAACAATCAGACAGACAGAGAAAAAACTGGCCAAGTGCGAGTCGGACTCGCGCGCGAAGGGTTCCGTACCATTATCAATTTATTATTAAAAATATACAATTAAATCAACCTACCTCAAAAACTAAAAGAGATAATTAAATCAAACCAAAAATCGTTGATAAGGTTTATTAATGAGCATAACATATATTTTTTTTAGAATTTTATATCGCGTAGTTTAAAAAATAGAGGGGGGGACACATTTTTCGGACTTTGAGAGCTGATATCTCGAAAACGATTTGCTTAAATTTAAATAAGATTTATAAACCTTCATATCATTTTCAAAGACCTTTCTATTAATACCCCACACGCTTATATACAACTAAAAAAAAAATTCTATCCCTCAGTTACATGTATGGAGGGCCCCCCACCCCAATGGTTTTTTTACAATTTAGTATCATAATCCTGTAGCGGTTCATACAACACATATCCTTACCAAATTTCGTTACTGTAGCATTTATAGTTTCCGAGTAAATCAGCTGTGACAGACGGACAGACGGACAGACGTACATGACGAATCTATAAGGGTTCCGTTTTTGCCATTTTGGCTACGGAACCCTAAAAAAGAGTTGTAGATATTTGCCACTAATTCCTACCAATATTTGCCGTGTGGTGACGGCAGTAAGAATATATTTTGTCACCACCCCAACTCCTCCTGTGGGTGTCGTAAGAGTCGACTAAGGGATTGAAGTGTCACTGACTATTATTTGATAAAAGATTGATGATGGGCAGCAGAGTCATCATAGTGGACATACTACTGCGATCGCCAATCCGCTTGCCCAGCGTGGCGATTATGGGTATTTACCTCCTAATGCGCCTATACGCATAGTAAATAGGAGAGGCCTACGTCCAGCAGTGGACTATCATAGGCTGATGATGATGATGATTTGCGTCTCAAAACTTGCGGCAATAACTTGCAAGTGTAAACTCAGCTTTGCGTCTTTTCAAAAGGGCTTATTTCTATTCTGGCAATAAGGATTATTTTTTCTATATTTCCATAAGAGAAATTATCTCTATTGACAAAGTGGAAATAAGCCCTTTTGAGAAGACATTCCACAGTTACGATAATTATAATGAATTCATAACAAAACAACATACGTAATTGTGGGACAAAGTCATTTTGCGTCCGGCGGAATGTAGCCAGCAACGCCATATTGCTAGTTGTGCTAAGCTCACCTGACGCCAATAGAACGCGACTCTAAGCATCGGGGTTCCATTCTTCCATTAAGGGAAATAACAGGAACTGCAACTGTCTTCTTGAGCAATTCACGTATCGTACCTATCACTATGTTGACTATTCAAGACGAGTGGTATGCACCCATAACTGCGTAGGTATTAGGAGTATGAATGCAATAAGTGCAGGTTATAGTAAGTATATATATTTATTTACCAAGGAGCCGAGCCGATATTACAAGACAGGTGCCGGTAGTAGACCAACATCGGGCGTCTTACTCCTCCGTCTTACCTCCTTCTCATTAAACTCTAAAATTAACATAGAAAGAAATATCTACTAATTAGAAAGTTCACAAACTTACCATTATAAACATGTTAGATCATTGGACTTCAGCTTAACTTAATACTCAAAACTTAATTTTAATGATAAAATTCAGTATGAACATTATGTCGGAAAAAACATTGACAGCCCAGTCAACAACACGTTGTCAGGTAACCAATTTCCAGGCAAGTTCCCGTCGACGGCGCTAGGAGGCGCCAGAATTGCTAGCACATATTGCATCCTTTCACTTAATTCAATTTAAACCTTTTTCATCATGCGGCCAATACCACACGTCAAACCTAAATGGCTAGTCAAATGAAATAAAAATACGAACTATATTCGCGTGGAAAAGAGAGAGCGAGTGGCGGCATGTTTACGTCATCGCGAACAGTTTAATAATGGTTCACGGAACTTTATTTTTCGTTCATCTCTAGTAACGGTAACCAGAAAAGTTTTGTTCTTTCATATAAATCATATAATGTTCTTGTCAAAACCGTTATGTCAAAGAACGGAATTTTTCCGTTCATCTTGAATATTGTGAACCAGAAATATTGTGTTCATCTACAAAACCTTTATCGTAGTTAACCGTTACTAATACGAACGGAATTAATAACGGTTAAAGAACAATATCAAATGGTTAATCGAGAACGGTTCCGATCCCTGTGTTAAAATAAGAACTACTCGTAGTAAGAGATTTCTTTTCAGCTGATTTGTAATGACATTTTGACATAGTGTGGCTGATTTACCTACTGATGTGCAAATTACGGAAAGTTTTCAACAGGTTAGAATACCTAGCTGTCGGAAATGTCTGATAACTCCTATACAAGAAATTTAAAAAATATATGGCAATTGAAGCTTCTATATTCGTACCTCATCATCATCATCATATCAGCTAAAAGACGTTCACTGCAGAACATAGGCCTCCCCTAAAGATTGCCACAGTGAGAGGTCTTGCGCCAGCCGCACCCATACTTACGAGTATACAAATACGATTATTTATGTAGAAAAATTTTGAAATAATTCTGATGTTTTCATGTGAGATTTGATATAGGCACTATTAACTGCGTAAAATATAAACACATGATTTAAAAGTCATGTGCTTACTTGTCCATACATACAGGGTGGAAATGAGTATGCCGACAGACTATGCCGATGATTTTTGACTTGAAACGAATTACAAATATATACACACCTTACGTCATTTTGAGAGAAATAAAAATATTTAATATAAAAGACTATCCGTTCTGAAATAAGACAGTAGATAAATAATAAATAACAATATCATACAGTCAAAAGCAAAACAAGGTGTATATATAAAAATTAAAAATGCTCAAAAATACGGTTACCTATCATAAAGTCGAAAATTGTAATGTCGAATATTAGTATCCCGAAAACGTTTCCCATTTTATTAATTGGCCTAAATTTTGTTTGCCCGAAAGTACGTTTCCCTGTTTATTATTTACCCCCTTTCTCAATTAGCAGCAATTTTATTTCGCTTATGATTCGAATCAACACTCGTAAAAATTGCGAAGTATCATTTGCCAACTACTTTTTTTGGCATAAAGTATTTTGACCGAAGTATTATTTCCCCCCCTATCAAACAATCGAATTCATTATTTCGAATAAACACTTGTTAAAATCCCGAAGTATTATTTGCCAACTACTTTTTGTGGCGTCAAGTATTCAGACCGAGATATTAATTTTCCCCTTATATCAAAAGACTCCAAAAGCAAAAAAAAGCAAAGCCTCCCGCCTTAGTCTTCTAACCTAACCTATCCGACTCGGATCTGCCCCGGGAGGGGGTCTATATCGGGTGGCATAATGTTTTTATTCCGAAAAATTTGTCGCATAATAACTTTACGCCGAAGAATGAATGGCATAAACATTGTTGCGCATATTTTTGTTATGCCGAAATTGTTAATCCTAACTTGGTTGTTCCTAAATATTGTTTGTCCTAATGATTTTCGTGTCTTATGTATATGTATCGAAAAATTATTGTGCATAATGGTGATGTTCCTACTATTTAATGTACTAAAAGTGATTACCTACCTTTAACTAACTTTAAAAATATTTTTTTATTCCTTATACTTAACTATTACTAAATAATTCGCCCTGTTGTCCAAAGAATTTAAGTGAGCAATTTCGACCTGGGAACCGGTCGACGAAGCCCCGCTGCGCGGGGCTTCTATTTCCGCTCTAAGGGATAAAAGGTACCTAACGAACCTATCCAGGTTAAGGTAGGGGAGGTACAGATTATTTCTTTTTTAATGCGGGGGGCTTCGCCCCCCGAGCCCCCCTGGTGGGGGGCTTCGCCCCCCCGTCCCCCCTTTTTTTGGTTTTGTAAGTATGAGGATGTGTAAACAATTGATTAAAAATACTTAAGTATTTAAAGACTACGCCATTCACTCCGCCCTAGCTTCGAAACCTAACCAATCCACGTCGGTTTTACCCTGGTTTACTTGAACATTTTTTTTAACCAATCACCCTGTTGTTCAAATGTTTTGCATGTTGTTATTAAAATGCCTTTTTGAATGAAATTTCGGACATGATAAAAGTAGGCGCAGTGAAAATTGACAGTTCAAGTAGTAGGGAAAACAATATTTATAACAATGAACATTAGGATTAAAAATGATATTTCAATTACACGTAGCATCGACATAGCATGGATGGTAACCTATTGAAGTTTCAAAAATCCCTTATCCGATTTTCACTTGTCTGACAATCGTTCTTCTGGTAAAAAAGGAAAAATAAGGGAAAATTACATTTCCGATTTATGAAAAGGTGGTTACCAAATCGATTGTCAAATAAAAATGTTGGCAACCGTTGTTCTGGTTACTGATATAAGGTAAAATGACATTTCGATTTCGCTTAGCATCGGATTTATGAAAACATGGTTAACAAATCGGTTGTCAAATAACAAATTTGGCAACCGTTCTTCTGGTTATCGAAATTCGGGAAAATGTTGATGTGGGATAGAAAACGAGGACCATTTCAAAAAATATGGTAAACAATGTACATGGATTATAAAAATTCGAGGAACCGTTTTCGGACAAGTGAAAATCGGACAAAGGATTTTCGAAAGTTCAATAGGTTACCCAAAAATACATATACCCCAGTGCACTTTAATTATATGTAATAAGAACGTTCTGAAATAAAACAGTAGATAAATAATAAATAACAATATCATACAGTCAAAGGTAAAACAAGGTGTATATATTTTTAAAAAATGCTCAAAAATAAATCCCAGTGCACTTTAATTATGTGTAATAAGAACGTTGTAACATATTTACAAGTATAAGAGGATTCTTTCGATACATATTTTTGCACTCACCAGTTGTATCCATTGGATGCCGGAGCAGCCCAAGGCCTGACATTCACAGCCCCTCGATGGGACAACGATCCTCCAGAACCTGTCTTCAAGCACAGGCCTCGGTTTCCCAACCACCCAGCTTCCGGCTTCTATTACCCATCATTGAAGGAACTGCCTGCGATTGCTAAAGTGGAATTTACCAAGGTATTTTTAAATCTGTCGGAGCTTAAGTGAGCTTAGGAACCCTTTATAAGGCAGAGGGAATATGTTTCCCACCATGTATCAACATTGTCATGTGTCGAAGCGGCATTAGGTCAATTTTGCGCATTTATGACATCTGTCTGCCCGTTAAAGGGTTTAAAAAGGGTTATCTAGGTTTCTATATAGATCGCCAACATGCCAACAATGTTGCAAACTTCCTATTTAGAACACCGAAACAAAGTTTAAGCTACAATTTGAGATATTGTGAACTGAAAGGCTCGCATAACCTTTAGTAATATTCCCAAATACCTTTTGTTCACTTTTGGGGCAGATCGGCTGGCTGTCAGTAAAAGAAACTTAATTTTTATAAATGAACATTCAGCCTAAGCCGCTATTTTCATTTTTATTTTGAGATTGTCAATCAATTCTACTTCAGTATTTATCTAGCTATTTTCAGAAATATATTATATTAAAACTGTTAAGTTTCGTGACTAGCTTTGAAATGGGAATAAAATCCCAGTAAGTACTTAACTAGGTCCAACTGGCTTTAAATCGGGACTTATCATTACCGATTTGTAACCAGGTTTGTACCAAATCCGGCTACGAGATGGGAAAGTTATTCCCGTTTCATAACTGGCTACCAGGCGGGAAACCATATTTTCCATTTGGTTGCCAGTTACCAAACGGTACTAAAGGGAATCAGTAACCGAATTGCATCAATGTATTAACTTATTCTGGGACACTATGTATTTGAGTAGCCTTAAGTTTGTCCATATTATTTCAGGTTAAAGCGTATTCTACTATTGACATAAACAACTTAGTTCGAAAGGAACTAATCAATAAATTACGTATGAAAGACGATCGCAAAGGGCATCCGAAACTCAGAGCGTTGATGGCAGACTCGGAAGAAATGACGACAAGGAACTCCTTTGCACACCTCATGGAATTAGAAGAGGAACCTTTTGGTACTCCGGCACCGGATTTGCCTGAGAACCATGTTGTTGTTGTAACTCAAGCACCAACGACGTAAGTGTTATTATTGGTATTAGCTCATCATTTCAATATCAAGAAGCTGAAACGCTGAATTTTCAGTAGAAATAAATCATGACAGATAATCACCTTATCTTATCAGCGAGTTTGCTGGTGGGACCAGTTACGGGTAGTTCTATGCGATTATTCTGTCGCACCAATCAAGTCATTACCATTCCCAAATTATTGACGAACTGCGTATAAATAGTGAAGTCATTTTCGGTTATCTTGTAGCAGACGCATGTTTGCTATTCTGGCTTCTGGCATAATAGTGTTGTTTGCTTTTATAAAACGGAAAATAAAGTGGTGATGGCAATGAACAATAAAAATGCGTAAAAATTGCATAGAAACACCCTACGCAACAAAACAAAAACTAATTACAATCGTAACAGTATTATGTGATAAATATAGAATTCAAACTAACATTTTCGTGTGTGTCGATAAATGTAGAATGAAAACTCTTAAATTTTGAAAGACTGTGGTTAATGTGAACATGTATATGGGGATAGACGAGTGATTTGGCAGCTGGGAATTTTTATCGACGTTCCATATCGTGCCATTTGAACATAAACAGTGCCAAAGTTCTCTAAACATGAACGTTTCAATATTAATTTCAGAACCACAACAACAGAAGCAGAGTTCGGCGGTGACCTTAAGAACATGGACGATGTGGTGCTAGCCGTAGCTCAAGGACACAGAATGGGGCTGGGCAAGCACTTGCCACGTCACTTCAGATCCCGTCTACATCACGCGGTCAATAGGATACAACGTAAGTACAGCAGTGTTATTCACTAAGGAAACCGCCTTGCTGTCAGCGCTGTGACAGCGCTGCGGCAGCGTCGAGCCTAAAAATGGTATTCACTAATGTACTCTAAACGACACTAGTGCTCGGCGACGAATGCGGCGTGAGCTGGAACTACACTGCGTCGAGAGTTTGACGTTTAATGTACGAACTTCGTATTCTCTAACGAAAAACAGCGACGAACTCGCCCACAACCTCGCTCACAGCCTCGATTCCTAATGTCAAATAAAACAGCTATGATTTTAGACAAGGCTGTCTCGACGTCGAGCTCGTTGACGAACGCAGCGTCGAATGTGTGAATAAGAGAGTAGCATAGCAGTAGGCCTAGCCAAGATGCCATTCTGTAATCGTATACGATAAGCGATAAGAATGACAGTTTCAATCGAAAAGTCACGTGACCATTGCGTAAATTATTATGGTCTCGTGACTTTTCGATCGAAACTGTAATTCTCATACATTTATTACTTAACGCTTATAATATAATAAGTATAATAACTAGTATACGATTGCAGTATGGCATGTTGGCTAGGCCTGGACATAAGGGTGCGGCTTCACTGACGCAGAACGGAGAGAAGCTGTGAGAGCTCGGCCAATGAGACCGCGTAACAGTGTTTCGAATTTTGAATTCGAAGAATGTAATTGGTCATTTTGCACAACTCCGCTCCTCTCCGCGTCAGTGGAGCCGCACCCTAAGGGACCTGGATGATGCTGAACTTAACGTAGCTCAGGGTTCTAAGAAAACCTGAATTAACGTGTACCGCGTTAGTTGAGAGTACTACGGACCACGATCGACTTATGCCTCCTTGTCACACTTACTTACGAATTGACAATTGCAACAAAGATGCAACTCGTCGATTATGGTTCGCAGTAGACCCTCAGATTTGTCTGCACCAGGTTAATATGGTACGACGTTAGTACAGGATATAAGCTGATGCTGGGGTGTTAGCGGTAGCTCATAAATAAGTAGGTTTGTAAAATTCGGTAATTTAGAGAAATCTCAGACATGATATTATGTCTAAATAGTAATTGGCAGAAAAATCTGTAAAAGAATTTGATGGGAAAGTAAAAGAAATCTGTTAAATTTGGAACAATTGACCTAAGCCTATACCATAGACCTATTATTTCAGCTGACGACTGCTTGGTGTCCAGTTGGAGCGAATGGACGCCATGTTCGAGGACCTGCGGCTTTGGAGACAAGTTCCGGACGAGAACTGTCGTGCGAGCGAAACAGAATGAGGGCCGTGACTGTCCCCCTCTAAAAGAACGCCAGCACTGCGGTCGCGTCAACTCTTGTTCTCGCATGCAATTCTTTGGTAGGATCAACGTTTAGACTGTTTAGAGATTAAAGATGAAATATTTATAGAGCGTTTGAGTTTTTTTTAATCCTTTAATTTGCCGTCTTGCCGTTATTGGTAACATATTTGCCGTCATATAAAAACAAAAACAAATCAATTTACAGAAACGTAAGGTTCGAAATTGAAAGCTTTAACAGAGCTGTCAAATGATCAAGTATACATGAGGCATGAGTGATCAGGTTAAATCGAATTGTTATGGATTTAAGTATTTAAACACCAAGTTGTTTGGTGTTTAAACACCAAGCTATAAAATTATTAATCAAAAGAACTTCACAGTCCCTGCTTTAATGCAGCAGTACTCATTTAGGACGAACATTCAGAAACTACTAATGAGTAGGTACGAATCAGTAATATACCTAGTTATTATAGCAAAACAAAAGTTGTTAATCGGCAAGGACCATAACAAATTCTTGTCATAACACTCGTAATACCCACCTTCAATTCAATACAGGCTTAACTATAGGTACCTACGAATGAATAGAATCCCCAATGGTCAAAAGAGGGATTAAACGAACACCTAGGGAAGCCCATTACCCAGTGACTAAGTAAGTGGGTACACAAGAATAAATAATTTAATCGCATAAGGCAAGGACAGTCGTAAAGGGAAGGAACTTTTATGGGGGGTGCGCCAATAAAACGGTGGCGTGCGCGAGATTATGAATTAAATATTAAAATACTTCGCTGAATCATGCAGAATCCGTCGTAGAATTAGCTTGTTTTTATTATACTATATGTGACATAACGAATACACACTTCAAACTTGATAGGAACAGAGTATTCTATGAAGACTGAATAGGATCTGTTGAAGTGAAGTTTGACACTGTAGTTTAGGTATATAAAAAAAACTACTTTAATGAATGTAAGTACCTAAGTAAAAACCAAAAATTAGGGCTCGACGATATTAGAGGAATATTTATTATTTTAGCGCCCCTAAAATACGTATACGATACGGTACTTATAGTTGACATCTAAGTATCATCGAGTTTTGGGTTTTCCGTTAGAGTGCCAGCTAGTCTACAAGCTTATTGATTATTTTTTTTGTTGTTTCTTGAAGTCCAAAAGTTAGTTCAGAATTATTATAACGTTTGGTTTAATTTTCGTCTGAACCACGTAGGTATAAAATTACAAAAATCGCGTCATTCATCGCACGTGCCGTGATGCGAGACAGAAATCTATAAAAAACCGATAAAATCAGCGTCGATACACCAAAAATTACACAATTTTCAGCTCCATAAACTCTCAGCTTGTTTTTATTCGCCTCTTGTCCATAACAGAGCATGTGTCGGCGTATTTTTTCGATTATCTTGCTCCGCGGTGAAATCTCACTGGCATCGATCCGCAGCTCATTTGTATTCGAGATGTGATCTTCTCAAAATCAAGGAGTATGTGATTCGATTTCTATGCTCCCGGTTATTTTATATAGAGCTGATAAAGCATGATAATTCAATTTGGTTTTGTAAAAATATCAGTATAAGTCTTGCGCTCTGTCATTAATATCCTCCTAAGTTTTCTGTGAGGAATAGATCAGCTAGATTTATTTTTGCTTAGTTTATGTATGTATGAATGGTCTGTTTATCAACAATAGAACATGCCATTCTACGGGTGCTCAATCCAGCGGATTTTCACGTAAGTGAGTACTCTGTAATGGATATACAGATTGTAACAAAAATAGTAGTAATCCGTTTAAAGCTCATTTAGTATCGGATTCTGACTAGCAAAAATAAGGAGAAAAAAAATCTGAAATAAAAAATGTTTGTGCTCTCACAAATAAATATATTTTATTATCGCTATTTTTTCACACCTCTTTCCTAATCAGTATTTATTATTCTGAATGGGTCCTTAAACGAATGACCATTGACCACTATTCATGTTGACACACTGTATTTTGCTTAATGTGACTTAACATTTGGGTGAGTAAGGTAAGTGTGTGAATACTACGATGGATTAAAATTATGACAATTTTAATTTTAACACAATTCGAAATAATTGATAATGTGTTTAAAATCTCCAAGATGAAGACTAGAGCTTCGGAACATTTAGAGATATTATACTTACAAAACCTTGCAGTTATACAAGAAAATTGTTTAACTGCACATCATATTAAAATGTGATTCACAAATATTCAGCTCTAGGTAGTTCCCTTTGGGTCCATCTGATCGGAAACACCAATGGAGTGTCTCTCATGGTCTCTCATACTGAACGCTTGCACAGATGACGCACCAACAGCCGGGAGTTTAATATTGAAGATGAGGTCGTTGGTAACGTTGGTAGATTGATACAATCAACCCTGGAATAATAACCACACAGATAGGTATATGACAAGATCATACCCGCATCGTACAGCCACCAACACAGTGATCTGCCCATTTTTGATTTTACTACACAAGTGCTAGTGCACGAATGCTTAATCATTTAAATATTACATATCAAACTGGGCATACCTAAAGATAAAATATTACCTAGATTACGATACGAGTGCGAAAAAGAAGAAGAGGCGAGGAGAGATTAAAACGAGTGTTTAAAATCGACAGGAGTTAGTTAGGAGTCACTCTTTGGAGTTTCGACCTGGGTCGCGTTTTATAAAGTTACAATTTACAATTTTGCTGTTTGCCTCTCTTTCTAGCCAATAGTGCGTACGTTAGAGAGGCAAACAGCGAAATTGTAAAATGTACCTTTATAAAACGCGACCCTGACAAGAAATGAACCACTTCTCGCTTTAGTGCGCAAAAAAAGCACCATCTGTACTGAACACATATATCGTTTTAAGTTAAACGAGAGGCGAGAAGACGAGTATTTTCCTCTAGCACTAGACAAAAATACGGAAATTTGCAAAAAACTCAAAATTGTTGTAGTGCACGAAAATATTGAACGTATCCAAAACGGTACCTATCACTTCAACCTTTGCCTATTCCAAGAAGTGGGAGAGAAATATTTTTCCGATATCGTAAACCGGATTCAGGCACAGGAATACGAGAAAAGTGTTTCAATTTGAGAATTCACGCATTTTTGTAACAAAAATACGCGGCAATGAAAAACAGTTAAGTGCAGGCAGGCCTACTACGGCGAAAATCGAAATTCGTAAATTTCGAGGATTTTTCTGTGTCACTCAAAGGACGGTATCATTTTAGATTGAGAGAGACAAATCCTCGAAATTTACGAATTTCGTTTTTCGCGGTAGGGCCGCAGGCTTGACTCGCCGCTAGATCCATAGAAACCTCAAAATAATGTTAATTATGTACGAGTACCTATCTACATTATTATTATAAGGCAACGTAAGCTTATAGAACATTGCCCAAAATAGTCAACATTACCAGTCTTGAAAAACAATTATCTAAACCTCACAACATTCACATCTAACGTTCTAGAAAAAATATACAATATAACATGTTATCATATATGTACCTATATTTATTAGTATGACTTAAAACGGGATATTTGCCATTTAAATTGTATTTATTGAGCACCTGATATTTCGACACTGTTGCAAATGTCATCTTCACGGAGTAACTAATTTTTAGTTGTGGTCTACCCACACAATTTACATGGTAAATAAATATCCCGTTTTAACACTTTGAGCGCGGGGAACTCGTGAGGGGAGTTCTCTGTGGGAGGTCCATTTTCGCTTCAAAGCGGAAAAATCACGGGATCGGCTACGAGCGTAGGTAGCACTCGTTCGCAATGAAAGTGTTAAGGCCAGCCGTACATCTGATATTCAGATAGTAATATTCACCTCTCATTCCTTAGTATAGCTCCGTCCCTATAATTTACGTAAGAACTTACAGGTGTACGGCTGGGTCGCGTTTTATAAAGTTACAATTTACAATTTCGCTGTTTGCCTCTCTAACGCACGCACATATTAGCTAGAAAGAGAGGCAAACAGCGAAATTGTAAATTGTAACTTTATAAAATGCGACCCTGGTCTAAGGGCCTTATCACACTTGCGATTTACAAGCGATTTGAAAGCGAAGCGTACGCGCAGCGTGTTCGTCGCGTGCCAGTGACCAATTCGCCGCGAGTGCGTCGCGATTTTAACGAATACGCTTGCACAGCGGTCAGTAAATCGCTGAGAGTGATCTGAGTCTTGGACAGTCACTTACATACCTAATGGATTCTACTCTTGACGCGGCGAACTCGCGGCGTATTGGTTGCAGGCACGCGACGAACACGCCGCGCGCACGCTTCGCTTACAAATCGCAAGTGTGATAAGTTATACTAATAATATAAAATTTTGTTGTTTGAAAAAAGGCATCTGGTTACAAGGCACGCCCATACATCTCACGTGCCTTCACTTTCCGAACAAACTGTAAGTCGTTTTATTCTGATCTTGGCACAAAAACACACAGTCAGCACACGTTGGAGTTACGACAGATTCAATTCCTAAGTTGCACAAACGACGGTTATTGATATCAGGGCCGCTGTTCCTGGGGATAATTCAATATCGAATTTCAATGATCTTCAGAGGTTGGTGCGTAAGGGAATTTTAAATTTGCAGCAAGATTTCAGGACTATAGAAGAATTCTGACATAACAACTTTATAGACCTCTCTTATTTGTCACGGAAACGATGACGTAGGTGAAGGAAATGAGTATACCAGGATGCTTAGCTAAGTTGCCAATCGCTAACGCTTAAATAGTAGCTTATCGTAGTTTTCCCTTACTGTTACTCTTTCATATTAGTACGACAAAGACAGTTAGCTGCCTTTCGTTTACGACTGCCCGTTCGTTTAAGCGTTAGCGATTGGCAACTTGTCTAAGCAGCCTGGGCAATTTAAGAGACATACAGAACCATTAGCTGTATTGTGCCTTTACAACTTAAGGAACTGCATCAACAGGAGTCTGCACTAGATATGCCTGAGTGCAGTTTTTTAACGAATGAAAAATTATTCTCAGTAAACAGTACTACCGTATCATAACTCATATAAGTCAACCCCTCTGAACATTCTGAACAAAATCCTGGATCCGCGCCTGGGAGGAACTACACGGAATACCTATTATTACTAGTGTCATTGCACTTAAAAACTTTATAATTAAGCACTTAATAGCAAACTACACTGCACAGACTACTAATAAATATACTAATACATTGGTCTTGATGTTTCCTCTTCGAGATCTGAGAATGAGCTAAATTTTAATGATAATGGAAGAACATAAAGTCAAGGGTGATTCGAGGAAAGATCTTGATCTAAAATTTGTAATTTAGATGTCGCTTAAAGTTTCATTACACGCGTACATGCACTATTAACTATACGTATCGACGCATTACGAGGTAAATGCCCATAATCGCCACGCTGAACAAGCGAGTTGACGATCGCACTCGCAGCTAGTCTGTCTACTATGATGATGCTGCTGCCCATCATCTATCTTCTGTAAAGGAATTATCTTCGACACTTAACTCCTTTAGTCGACTCTTACGACAACCACGGGAAGATTTGTGGTGGTGACAAATGTAGGTATCTTTACTGCCGGCACCATGCGTAAATATTATTCTATCAGTACATTTTATTTATATGTTTTGACGTGTTAGGATAATATCAATTAAATATTTGTTAAAAGTACCTACAATAATTTGTCGTTTGTCTGTACGTCTCTCGTTATTGGCCCTAACATGTTGCAGTTTTAGAAACGTTTTTTTTATACTCTTACCCCCTTATTCATAAACGTCTGCTAACTTAACAAGCCGCTAATAATTGTTTGTCCCTTTCGGTCTTAATAATGTGTCCATAAGAGCAAAAGGGACAAACAATACTTAGCGGCTTGTTAAGTTACCAGACGTTTATGAATAAGGGGGTTAGAATCAGATCAATTTAAATAACACTATAATTTAAATAACCATGAAAATTTGCAACGAACATTTCATTTCCGAAATATAAAAATACGCATACCTGATTCAAACACAACGCAAAGTCAATTCCATCGATCGATGCCAACACGTAGCCACTTTGAATTTTTACTCTGAAATCTGTTTGCAAATAAACAGGAATGCTTAAACAACTTACAGCGTCGGGATCCAATTTTCCGATACATTAGAGGCTACCCGTTGCCAACCGATTCGAGCATGATTGATTCCAGATCCGACCCACGAATCCAATAGTGATTGATATTTTTGAGAGAACCTGGTCGAAATCCATCTGAGATCATAAACAGTAACTAGCTTTAGATTGCCCCTATTACCTTGAGGTGGAAGAATATTTGATTGAATGAAGCCATATAATATTATATCGATATGAACCGAAATTTTGCTTCAAATGAGGCCGTATTTTTTTCCAATGTGAGTATTTTGTAATCCTTTTTGTCAAGGTGTATAATAATTCACTCACCAGAGTTTAATAAATGTTCATGTTATTCAGTTGAAAATTAGCAGTTTTTTACTAACTTAGACCCTGAAATATACAAGCGTTTATTAAAAAAAATATAAAAGGTCACTTCCCCATTTGAAATAAATTGCCTTCATTATTTTTAACACGTTTGCATTCGTCGCGGGATTTATTGGACAGTGAATTTCCCTAGGGAATTATAGAAAAAATAATACGTTATTTATTATAATTTTATTATCAAACTTATTTTTTGCTCGCAAGTGTGATGAAAAACATTGTATGCATCGCAGTCGGTAAGCGGATTACAAACTCAGTAAACGCCCTCCACCTACGTAGGTACTTACATATCTCCCTAGACGCACAATGTACGTACTATAAAACATTTGAAAAACGTCATCAATAGGCATGACTACGTCGCACTCTAGCGGGCAGTTTCGTGGCAACGTAAGGTTTACAAAAAAATCTTAACTTACGAGTATTAAAATTATTTAGTATTTGTAACAGTTTATTTGAATTCGTTGAAAAGAAGCAAAACGTGTATTAGCTGCGTAGAAGAGGAAGTGAAGTTTATTCATAATACACATCACACATTTCTCTGAGATAAAAAATAACATAAAATTTTTGCAAAATTCGAATTTGCCAATGCAGTCTTCCTTTAATGTAATAAATAAGACTATGAACAAATTGTCAAAAGTACGCCTACACCCTAAAGGAAAACAAGTATATCTGAAATTACAAATTGTCTTAAAATCGAATCCGGGGAATGGACACTAAAAATGATAAATAGTCTAATTCAAAACGAAGGGGTTGAGACTACAAATAATGTTAACCAAAACACACTTCATTGACCGTTGACCGCCGGCAATTTAGAAAAAAAATATATATATTCGCATAACTTAAGTAAATTAAATATTTTACATACTAGTCAATAATATTTTTATTTCAAATTGAATGAATACTAAAAAATAATACGTTACTAACGTACTACTTTAGTTTCTAATATATTTAGAATTGTACATTATAAATACTAGGTACCAAATACTAAGTACAAATACTTCTGCTTATTTGAAAATGAATTGATGTATTTGTGAACCTTATCTATCATTTTGACATGCCACCAAACTGCCCGCTGGAGTGCGACGTATGGGCATGAGGCATGATAAAATTAAGAGTTACATATTTTTATTTAACCCTGCCTACAGTCATATTTTAATAGATTAAGATTTATAATTGTCGTCGATACGAAACGAAATACAATATTTAATGAATTAAAATGGAAACTTAATACTCGTAATGTTGGCCTTGAAGTTTTAGATAGTTCTATTTATCGTTTTGTTACACGCTGGACAATCATCAGTCATCACGGTCAAATATGAATAATACGAACTTACAAGTATATAAACGCAATGTTAATTAATCGATATATACTTACGATATCGGCCACTGTAGGTCGGTCTAGGGCATCAACGTGAACTTAAATGGCCCTGGCATAATTATACGAGTACTTATGCAAATACTTATTCCTCATTTATCTTCAGATGTGCATGTGCAACTAAGCGCCACGTTTATTTAGAGAAAATGTTTATGTCAGTAGCATTTGTGATTGTGATTGTGATTTTATACTTATTGCATTCTCAGGACTACAAATATTGGCAAATAAGAGGTGTCAAATATGAAAAACGCATACCTCTATTTGGAAGTGCTTTTCGGGTATTCACGGTTCAAATATCTTTATCGGAATACGTCGCGAATTTATACCAGAAATATCCTATGGAGAAGTTAGTTGGATTTTCTATCAGTGGAAAAAAATCACTACTTGTGAGAGACCCTCAACTTATTAAACATGTTTTAGTGAGTGATTTTCAGCACTTTTATCCGAGAGCTTTAAATACGCACAAGAAAGTGATAGAACCGATGCTAAAGAACCTATTCTTTGCTGATGGAGATTTGTGGAAGCTTCTTCGGCAGAGGATGACGCCCGCTTTTACGTCCGGCAAGCTGAAGGCGATGTTCCCTATGATCGTAGAGATGGCTGAGCGACTGCAGCGCACCGCCACTGCTGCCGCCGAGCGTGGTATTGAAGTGGACGTCCGTGACCTCATGGCGCGATACACCACCGACTTCATCGGTGCTTGTGGCTTTGGCATCGATACAGATTCCATCAGCGATGATACTTCCACTTTTCGTCAACTAGGCAAAAGTATTTTTAATCCGACAACAAAACAGATCGTTATTTCGGCTTTAAAATGGATGTTCCCAGAAATATGCAAGCACTTGCAGATATTACCGCCACACATCGAACGGAATACGCTTGCTCTGGTGAAAGGCATAATGCGGAAAAGAAATTATAAGCCATCAGACAGAAATGATTTTATAGATTTGCTTTTGGAACTGAAAGATAAAGGTTTGATTGTTGGAGAGTCCTTAGAAAGACGGAATCATGATGGGTCACCACAAACAGCTCAATTGGACCTGGACGAGCTACTGATGGCAGCACAGGTGTTCGTGTTTTTCGCGGCGGGGTTCGAGACGTCTTCGTCGGCCACTAGCTACACACTGCACCAGTTTGCGTTGAACCCTGTCCAGCAGACCAAGTGCCAGCAGGAAATTGATGATGTGCTTGCGCAATATGATGGAAAGCTATGCTACGAGGCTGTCAGAGAGATGAAATACCTGGAAATGTGTTTCAAGTAAGTTTATAAGTATTAAGAGCAGCTACATGTTTCATGTTAGTCTATTATCTGACAAACGGAGTATAAATATGTAGTAGTTTCTATAAAAATAGCGTATAGCATTATTCAAACCGAAGGGAATCTTTATCGACTCATGTGTTACTTCAAGTGGAATTAACGCAGTGTTATACTTTTCCAGAGAGGGTATGCGCATGCTTCCATCTTTAGGCTTCCTCATCCGACAATGCGTAAGCCCATACACATTCCCTGGAACAGGCGTGAGTATCGAAGGTGGTGTTTTCGTACTGATTTCTGTGCAGGGTCTGCACAATGACAAGCAATATTTTGAGGACCCGGACAAGTTTCGACCAGAGCGGTTCAGTGAAGGCGCGCAAATTCCCAAACATGTATACTTGCCTTTTGGAGAAGGACCCCGAGCGTGCATAGGTAATAAACTTTTGGTATCTTGTTTTGCACAAAAAAGTTGTACATGCACTACCTAATAATAGTAATAATGAATCAATTATTATTTGAACGAAATAAGCATGTAAACATTGATGTAATACGATAAAGAAGAACTCAGTGAACCGTTTTGATGAAGTGAACCCCTAGACAGAAAATTCTAGTTTCCATTATCTTTTCCTAAAAATATTTGAATCGAAACTCATCTTTTACGGTTTTCAGTAGTAATTTTATGGTGATCCAGTTTGGTTGATCATTGAAGGAGATTTTATCGTTTTTTGTCAGGGGAGAGACTGGGTTTGATGCAGTCTCTGGCAGGGCTGGCAGCACTACTGAATCGGTGCTCGGTGGCGCCCTCCCCCGGCACCCGCACACCCCGCGTCGATCCTACTTCTTTCATCGTCCAAAATATAGTAGGCGGCCTACCACTCACTTTGGTACCACGGAAAGTCAAGTAGAATTTTCTGGCGTAATTTAAGCTGCGGATCAAACCATCAGATCAGTAGGACAAAAAATTGTAACAACGTAAAAATGCTATTGAGAATTAATTTTCTCATTTATTGGACAATACTCAAAGGGAATAAGAAAGAAAATGTTCTAATGTGCACCTACACCATCATAACAATGATCGATATTAAGTTAGTATATTTCAAACTTTTTACTTTTTAAAAAAGAACCATTGTTTTGTTTACGTTTGTAATGTAGAAAATTGTAATGTAATAGACTAAGGTCTGGTACTTCAATTTCCATAGAACATACAGTACGGATTCAGCTATGTCTATGGTCCTGTTTGTTGATAAATTAGTTTTTTGGAATTTACCCACACTTTATTGCTAAAGTGCAATAAACCTGTAGATATTATATATTATTAGGTTATTTGTCAGACGTTCGTGATGATCGAATCAAAATTCCTATTTTTTACACACCATGGCTCATTCGAGTCGTGAATCAGAGCTTAAACTAATTACAGCGCGTCATTTAGTTGATTTACCGCCCCATTTAGAGAATAGTTCATTAAAATAATTTTCCACGCGGTGTAACAGGATTACAAAATGCATTGTGCGTGTAATGTTATTTGTCGTGGTAATATTTTAGATTCGTTTCGCACCTAATGTATCTTATTGAAAAGTGTCTCATAGAATTAATTGTATTTTACTAAATTATATATGGATTAGTGATGGCACATTAATTTGTTTCTCCAATCATTCTCTTAAGATCCATTCTTTAGATCCACCATGTATCTAATGAAACTTTTTTTTCACAATAGATCCACTGTTCGGAACTATGGATCTAATGGGATATTTTGTGTTCACAGATACACGTATACACATTTTTATGAAATAGATCCAGGGAGAATATCTTTCTCAGTAGATACATTGGATATTTCTGCAATAGATCTATGGAGAGCACTTTCTCAATAGATCAATTTATTCATTTGTCTATGTATCCAATGAGAGTAATGAGATTACTCTTCTCGCTAGATACATTTTATGGGATCCATTATGGGTCTAGTGAGATTTTTTTTTATTAGATCCATTATTTTTCTTGATTATGGATCTGTTGATCATATTTTCTCACAAGATGCATTAGTTCGGACTGCATATGGGGGTTATTCCCACCTGTTACCACCAACTTGACACCAGTGGTAACAACTGGGAATTTTTTTCCCACCTGTTACCACCAGAGTACTTGGTGGTAACTACCGGGATTTTTTTTCCCACTAAAATATTTGGTTAGTTACTAAAATAATTAGTTTGGTAACAGTTGGGAATTTTAATTCCCAGTTGTTCCCAGTGGTAACAGGTGGGAAAAAAATCCCATCCCAGTTGTTACCACTGGTGTCAAGTTGGTGGTAACAGATGGGAATAACCCACATATGGGTCTTTAGAAAAATCTATCACCAGGTCCATATATAAGATCCAAGCCAATGGATCAAGTGGGAATATGTTCTCTAGATCCATTGAAATCCCATCATAGTGGATCTAGAGAGAACATATTCCCGCTTGATCCATTGGCTTGGATCTAGTGAGAGGTTTTTCTCAGATGATCCATCGAGCCATAAAATAGTGGATCTAGTGAGAAAATATTCCCGCTTGATCCATTGGCTCAGATCTAGTGTGGATCTAGTGAGAGGTTTTTCTCAGATGATCCATCGAGCCATAAAATAGTGGATCTAGTGAGAATATATTCCCGCTTGATCCATTGGCTCAGATCTAGTGTGGACCTAGTGAGAGGTTTTTCTCAGATGATCAATCGAGCCATATAAATAGTGGATCTAGTGAGAACATATTCCCGCTTGATCCATTGGCTCGGATCTACTGTGGATCTAGTGAGAGATTTTTCTTAGATAATCCATCGAGGCATCATAAATGGATCTATTTAAAACATTTGTTCCCGTTAGATCCATTAGTCTCATAGTCACTATTTGGTGACTTTCGGTGATACGAACTACACGACTCTGAATGTACACGACATGAGTATGAGGTATGAGTCGACAAAAAAGTCTCCTTTACAGCTCACAAGTGCAAACATCTTACCACGGATGCGCGATACACATAGAAACTCGGTTGCAACGAACGCTCATGTTTGCACGTGTTTGCACGTGCACGTTTGCACGTGTTTGCACGTGTTTGCAGCGTGTTTGCACTTGTGAGCTGTAAAGGAGACTTTTTTGTCGACTGTACATTCAACCATGAGATCCCCTAACTAATCAACACTATAAATAATAATAGTTATTCATTAATAATAGTAGTTTTGTTATTTTCTTAATCGTCAATTGCGATTATAGTAAGGTCAAATCGTATATAATTTTACCCTAAACTCGCAAATCAAGTAGTATCGCTGCATTCTTGGTATATTGTTTAGACACCACAGGACAGTATAAAACCATATTTTGCAAGCAAAAAAAAGTTGTGCTGGCTAGGTAGTACGTGAAAAACTGC
Organism: Thaumatotibia leucotreta; assembly: GCA_025490895.1. Classification (NCBI taxonomy): domain Eukaryota; kingdom Metazoa; phylum Arthropoda; class Insecta; order Lepidoptera; family Tortricidae; genus Thaumatotibia; species Thaumatotibia leucotreta. The sequence goes on from JALPQI010014010.1 coordinate 29,539, forward strand.
GAAATTTACGGCCATTTTTTAGTTTCTGACTTTGATTTAAAAAACCTTACGTTTTTTGATATCATATGTAAATAAACGTTTAAAGACTAATAAATTTTTAACAAGTTGAGCTAACATGCATTACCGTAGGTCTTATAGTTACAGAGATTCGATACTTTAAAAAGTATCCTTTTTTGTAAACTAGATAAAATTTTGTATTTTGCTACCGTTTTCGACTTAATATCGCTTCACCTAATTATGCTACGAAAAACATGCAATAATGACCTTATAGCGCACTTAATATTCTTGAATTTAAGGGTAAAATTAGGTCAGTGAACTTTGAAGTTGAAAGTATAAACCCGAAATTCCAAAGGCAGGAGGCCCGCTATCTAAGTTTTTCATACAAATCGCAAGTCGAATTGCAAAGCTGCAACAACTTTTTTTTGCTTGCAAAATGTGGTTTTATACTGCCCTATGGTGTCTAAATAACATACCAAAAATGCAGCTTTACTACATGTTTTGCGAGTTTAATGTACGATTTGACCGTACTATTAGGTAAGTACATTTTGGACAACACAGTTCAATGGTCCCAATCAAAAACATCGTATCTTCAAAATTAGGAATGTATTGTTAAGTCCACAAAGTTACAAATTCATTCATCTTTAAACGTTATCTGATACATATTGTCAAAAAACGTAAGGCTTTTTTTATGAAAATCAGAAACTAAAAATAGACAGTAAATTTCACCGTTTTTCACGTATAACGCAGCTAGCACAACTTTTTTTTGCTTGCAAAATGTGGTTTTATACTGCCCTATGGTGTCTAAATAACATACCAAAAATGCAGCTTTACTACATGTTTTGCGAGTTTAATGTACGATTTGACCGTACTATTAGGTAAGTACATTTTGGACAACACAGTTCAATGGTCCCAATCAAAAACATCGTATCTTCAAAATTAGGAATGTATTGTTAAGTCCACAATTAGCAGTCTTGTTATCTTTGGAATTTTCTTCTCATTGGATCCATTACGAAATCTTAGAACTACTGAGAAATATATTCTCCCTGGATCTGTTTCATAAAAATGTTTAAAAGTGTATCTGCTAACACAAAATATCCCATTAGATCCATAGTTCCGAGCAATGGATCTAGTGTGAAAAAAAAGCTTAATTAGATACATGGTGGATCTAATGAATGGATCTTAAGAGAATGATTGTGTTTCTCTCATTACTCAAGTTTAAACACAATAAGTGTTTATTCTTCTATTATCAAAATATGATCAGGTTTAGATCATGGAAAACCTTCCGTTTCCCCATGGGTAGCCTATAGTATATTGATACGTGGGTACTATAAAGATGTGCGGCCTTCTTTATATTATGTGTATATCGCAGCCTATGAATGCTTGAAACACGTTAGCCACCATTAGTAAACAGACATAATAGGAAGTCTCTCGCTGTCACATTCCCTGAAACGCTTCAAATATGTATACTCATAATGTGAAAAAACAGCATTAGATATGTAAAACGTATCAGCGCCAGTGCTATAAAGGCTGTAGCCGCTGTATATTTCTGTAATACCTATCTCTAAAATTGAGGCCATTACCTACTTACCCCATTGAACGACTGGAAATTAAAAGATCTGAAGATGTAAACGGTAAGCAAGCATTTATATTTCAATATGAAGACACCCAGATATAGGTACGTAGTTATGATTTATCATCATCATTATCATCATTTCAGCCAAAAGACATCCACTGCTGGACATAGGCCACCCCCAATGATCGCCAATATGACCGGTTCTGCGCTGCTTGCCTCCAGCGGGTTCTCGCGACCTTGACCAGGTCGTCGGACCATCTTGTGGGAGGTCTGCCCACACTGCGTCTTCCGGTACGTGGTCGCCAGTCCAGCAGTTTCTAGCCCCATCGGCCATCTGATCTTCTGGCGATGTGCCCAGCCCCCTTAAGTCTGGCAATTCTGAGAGCAATGTCGGTGACTTTGGTCCTCTTGCGGATCTCCTCGTTTTTGATTTGATTATACGCAAGGAAACTCCGAGCATTGCTCTCTCCATTGCCCTTTCAGTGACTTTTACTATAAAAAAAAATCTGTTTCTTAAAGATTTCTAATCCCGCGCCATGCTAATGAGAGGTTACTTATGTGAGTTATGTGAATATTCAGTAAAAGAACGGTTTCCCATCGCATTAATTTCCATTTCATATAATTTTGTGACCAAATTCAATTTAACGCGAGCTCATTGATCCGTCGTCATCGGATTGATAAACGCACCTCATTAATTTAATGTTCATTTCACACACTATTTGATACGTTAATTATTCCTCTATGATCTGGAAACACATTAGATAAGTTGCGTTAAAAGTATGTTGTAATGTAGGTTATGTACTTACAGCATTTTAAACTTAAATAATGAGAATTATAATTATAACTGAGAAATGTTTAATTTCTTGGCTTTATTCATTTTTATTTTGTTACACTATATGTGTTTATGTTCAGTTAATAAGAAATCGCCGAATAAATTTAATATTTATTCGATTAATTGTATGATAGTAGGTACCTACTCCGTTTTTTAGCATTAGAAAAAAACACTTGTGTAAGTAGTAGTAGTAGTAAAACTCTTTATTGTACAAAAACAAAACATTAAATTCATATAAGTAGAAGGCAAGGTAAGTAATACATATATGTAACATATATTATGCTGCCGTCCTTTGTCTAAAACCTATCTAACCCATAAATTGTAGTTTTGAGTTATGAGCAAAAAACTTAAAAGTAAATATTTCTAGAAAATCTTAAGATTTATTCCGAACTTCTGTTATAAAAAAATTAAAACTAAATTCAGGCTTACATTGTATGTGCATCATTTTAAAAACGAATGTAATATTTATGAGAAATTACCGTTTTTGTGTTTTAGTGTTGCAAAGAATTACAAAAATGCAAGCGATTTTACCTTTAAAACCCCGTTAAGTATACCTTTGCCGTTTTATAGCGTTGCATAATTACCAGTTCATATCTAAATAACGGCTAAGTACTTAACGTGTTTGTAGTATTGTTTTTATACTTTGAAGAATACGCAATGCATAGCTTAATAACGACTAAGTCACTTTAAGAGTTTATAGTACTTTATGTGTAGGATTACTAGTTAAAAAAAGAATGATATAAACACGCTACTGGACTTTAGCTGTTTTTTAACTATGAAATAACTGTGAAAATCATAGCTAGTTGTATGAATTCCTAAGCATAAAACACGTTACATGACAGATCATTTCCGATAACTAGGTTATAATCTTGTAATGTTATCCAAATGGTTTATTTATTGTTATAGCAAGTCCTCGTTAACCTACACTTTACAAGTAACAATTAAAGGGATTTAATACCTATTTAAAATAAATGAAACAAGACTGTGTATGATAAATCTTTTTAATTCAAATGCGAAACAAAACGAAAAATCAGCCTAAACTTTTTTTATAATTAGAAAACAAAAAACAAAATTACTTCTAGTTCATAAGAATAAACAAAAATATTTTTTGTGAAAATTTATTTAGTCTTATTAAGTAACATCAGAATTATCGAATTAGTAGATTGCATACCGAGGACAGTAAAGTTATGTTAATTTCAGACCTTGGCCGGAAAAAGTATAAAATCACTTGTTTGTCTGCCTTAACTTCACTTTCGCCCACTTACTTTACAGAAGGGCTAGTATAAATGTAAGCTTATTGTAACATTCACTTTACTGTAGTTAACGTATCGACGGGTCAAATTATGACTGTCGTTTACATAGAACGTACGTCTACTATCATATTTTCACCCTTCGATATGTTGACTATAAAGTAAAGTAACTGTCAAATACAACAGATTTAAATGTATACTAGCCCTTCTAGCTTAGATAATATCTAATATGTATCTACCTACTAGTCATTACCCGTAACAAAACAATTTATAAAACTTATTTATTATTTCTTCCTTAATTAACATACGAGATCAATTATAAAACTTCAATACTTAATTATTATCATCTTCAAATCGTCTACCATGCCCGACATTGCCTATTATGTTATGGATGATGGAAAGTAGGATATTTCTTACGTCTACAGAGTTACTCTAGTTCTATTTTTTTGCATTATAATATATTTTAACGCTGCATTGAAGGTTGTCTTTCTTCATTTT
>JALPQI010014011.1:0-30110 GCA_025490895.1 Thaumatotibia leucotreta
GGGACATCTATCTCGCGGCGACTTACTGTCGCACCAATCATGTGCTAAGCCTGCTTATGTCCAGAAATGGGTACCTGGGTCCTCGACGGGGTAGTACGGCAGCGGGTACATGGGCGGCGGGTACGGCATGTACGGGAGCGGTACGAGTGCGGGCTCGCCTGTCGCATAAGACATCATGTACAGAATGGGTACCTGGGTCCTCGACGGGGTAGTACGGCAGCGGGGTACATGGGCGGCGGGTACGACATGTACGGGAGCGGTACGAGTGCGGGCTCGCCTGTCGCATAACACATCATGTACAGAATGGGTACCTGGGTCCTCGACGGGGTAGTACGGCAGCGGGTACATGGGCGGCGGGTACGGCATGTACGGGAGCGGTACGAGTGCGGGCTCGCCTGTCGCATAACACATCATGTACAGAATGGGTACCTGGGTCCTCGACGGGGTAGTACGGCAGCGGGTACATGGGCGGCGGGTACGGCATGTACGGGAGCGGTACGAGTGCGGGCTCGCCTGTCGCATAACACATCATGTACAGAATGGGTACCTGGGTCCTCGACGGGGGTAGTACGGCAGCGGGTACATGGGCGGCGGGTACGGCATGTACGGGAGCGGTACGAGTGCGGGCTCGCCTGTCGCATAACACATCATGTACAGAATGGGTACCTGGGTCCTCGACGGGGTAGTACGGCAGCGGGTACATGGGCGGCGGGTACGGCATGTACGGGAGCGGTACGAGTGCGGGCTCGCCTGTCGCATAAGACATCATGTACAGAATGGGTACCTGGGTCCTCGACGGGGTAGTACGGCAGCGGGTACATGGGCGGCGGGTACGGCATGTACGGGAGCGGTACGAGTGCGGGCTCGCCTGTCGCATAAGACATCATGTACAGAATGGGTACCTGGGTCCTCGACGGGGTAGTACGGCAGCGGGTACATGGGCGGCGGGTACGGCATGTACGGGAGCGGTACGAGTGCGGGCTCGCCTGTCGCATAAGACATCATGTACAGAATGGGTACCTGGGTCCTCGACGGGGTAGTACGGCAGCGGGTACATGGGCGGCGGGTACGACATGTACGGGAGCGGTACGAGTTCGGGCTCGCCTGTCGCATAACACATCATGTACAGAATGGGTACCTGGGTCCTCGACGGGGTAGTACGGCAGCGGGTACATGGGCGGCGGGTACGGCATGTACGGGAGCGGTACGAGTGCGGGCTCGCCTGTCGCATAACACATCATGTACAGAATGGGTACCTGGGTCCTCGACGGGGTAGTACGGCAGCGGGTACATGGGCGGCGGGTACGGCATGTACGGGAGCGGTACGAGTGCGGGCTCGCCTGTCGCATAACACATCATGTACAGAATGGGTACCTGGGTCCTCGACGGGGTAGTACGGCAGCGGGTACATGGGCGGCGGGTACGGCATGTACGGGAGCGGTACGAGTGCGGGCTCGCCTGTCGCATAACACATCATGTACAGAATGGGTACCTGGGTCCTCGACGGGGTAGTACGGCAGCGGGTACATGGGCGGCGGGTACGGCATGTACGGGAGCGGTACGAGTGCGGGCTCGCCTGTCGCATAAGACATCATGTACAGAATGGGTACCTGGGTCCTCGACGGGGTAGTACGGCAGCGGGTACATGGGCGGCGGGTACGGCATGTACGGGAGCGGTACGAGTGCGGGCTCGCCTGTCGCATAACACATCATGTACAGAATGGGTACCTGGGTCCTCGACGGGGTAGTACGGCAGCGGGTACATGGGCGGCGGGTACGGCATGTACGGGAGCGGTACGAGTGCGGGCTCGCCTGTCGCATAAGACATCATGTACAGAATGGGTACCTGGGTCCTCGACGGGGTAGTACGGCAGCGGGTACATGGGCGGCGGGTACGGCATGTACGGGAGCGGTACGAGTGCGGGCTCGCCTGTCGCATAAGACATCATGTACAGAATGGGTACCTGGGTCCTCGACGGGGTAGTACGGCAGCGGGTACATGGGCGGCGGGTACGGCATGTACGGGAGCGGTACGAGTGCGGGCTCGCCTGTCGCATAACACATCATGTACAGAATGGGTACCTGGGTCCTCGACGGGGTAGTACGGCAGCGGGTACATGGGCGGCGGGTACGGCATGTACGGGAGCGGTACGAGTGCGGGCTCGCCTGTCGCATAAGACATCATGTACAGAATGGGTACCTGGGTCCTCGACGGGGTAGTACGGCAGCGGGTACATGGGCGGCGGGTACGGCATGTACGGGAGCGGTACGAGTGCGGGCTCGCCTGTCGCATAACACATCATGTACAGAATGGGTACCTGGGTCCTCGACGGGGTAGTACGGCAGCGGGTACATGGGCGGCGGGTACGGCATGTACGGGAGCGGTACGAGTGCGGGCTCGCCTGTCGCATAAGACATCATGTACAGAATGGGTACCTGGGTCCTCGACGGGGTAGTACGGCAGCGGGTACATGGGCGGCGGGTACGGCATGTACGGGAGCGGTACGAGTGCGGGCTCGCCTGTCGCATAAGACATCATGTACAGAATGGGTACCTGGGTCCTCGACGGGGTAGTACGGCAGCGGGTACATGGGCGGCGGGTACGGCATGTACGGGAGCGGTACGAGTGCGGGCTCGCCTGTCGCATAACACATCATGTACAGAATGGGTACCTGGGTCCTCGACGGGGTAGTACGGCAGCGGGTACATGGGCGGCGGGTACGGCATGTACGGGAGCGGTACGAGTGCGGGCTCGCCTGTCGCATAAGACATCATGTACAGAATGGGTACCTGGGTCCTCGACGGGGTAGTACGGCAGCGGGTACATGGGCGGCGGGTACGGCATGTACGGGAGCGGTACGAGTGCGGGCTCGCCTGTCGCATAACACATCATGTACAGAATGGGTACCTGGGTCCTCGACGGGGTAGTACGGCAGCGGGTACATGGGCGGCGGGTACGGCATGTACGGGAGCGGTACGAGTGCGGGCTCGCCTGTCGCATAACACATCATGTACAGAATGGGTACCTGGGTCCTCGACGGGGTAGTACGGCAGCGGGTACATGGGCGGCGGGTACGGCATGTACGGGAGCGGTACGAGTGCGGGCTCGCCTGTCGCATAACACATCATGTACAGAATGGGTACCTGGGTCCTCGACGGGGTAGTACGGCAGCGGGTACATGGGCGGCGGGTACGGCATGTACGGGAGCGGTACGAGTGCGGGCTCGCCTGTCGCATAAGACATCATGTACAGAATGGGTACCTGGGTCCTCGACGGGGTAGTACGGCAGCGGGTACATGGGCGGCGGGTACGGCATGTACGGGAGCGGTACGAGTGCGGGCTCGCCTGTCGCATAACACATCATGTACAGAATGGGTACCTGGGTCCTCGACGGGGTAGTACGGCAGCGGGTACATGGGCGGCGGGTACGGCATGTACGGGAGCGGTACGAGTGCGGGCTCGCCTGTCGCATAAGACATCATGTACAGAATGGGTACCTGGGTCCTCGACGGGGTAGTACGGCAGCGGGTACATGGGCGGCGGGTACGGCATGTACGGGAGCGGTACGAGTGCGGGCTCGCCTGTCGCATAAGACATCATGTACAGAATGGGTACCTGGGTCCTCGACGGGGTAGTACGGCAGCGGGTACATGGGCGGCGGGTACGGCATGTACGGGAGCGGTACGAGTGCGGGCTCGCCTGTCGCATAACACATCATGTACAGAATGGGTACCTGGGTCCTCGACGGGGTAGTACGGCAGCGGGTACATGGGCGGCGGGTACGGCATGTACGGGAGCGGTACGAGTGCGGGCTCGCCTGTCGCATAAGACATCATGTACAGAATGGGTACCTGGGTCCTCGACGGGGTAGTACGGCAGCGGGTACATGGGCGGCGGGTACGGCATGTACGGGAGCGGTACGAGTGCGGGCTCGCCTGTCGCGTCTTCGTAGCGCGGCGACGGGACAGAGTTGCGGCTGTAAAACAACACACCAATGAGGCTTTTTGATACTTTTTCTGCCGCTATGGGGAGGTGAGATGGCAGCACTGCAGTGTTATTCACTAAGGAAACCGCCTCGCTGTCGGCGCTGTGTCAGCGCTGCGGCAGCGTCGAGCCTAAAAATGGTATTCACTAATGTACTTTAAACGACACTAGTGCTCGGCGACGAATGCGGCGTGAGCTGGAACTACATTGCGTCGAAAGTTTGACGTTTAATGTATGAACTTCGTATTCTCTAACGAAAAACAGCGACGAACTTGCCCACAACCTCGCTCACAGCCTCGATTCTTAATGTCAAATAAAACAGCTAGGATTTTAGACAAGGCTGTCTCGACATCGAGCTCGTTGACGAACGCAGCGTCGAATGTGTCAATAAGAGAATAGCATAGCTGAGCGGGAGTTTTGACGAATTGTCAAAATAAATACGCGCATTTAATTTTATATATATTTATAGGTTTATTTATTCTGAAAACCGTTACTTTAGGAATATTGTTTTCTAAAATAAATAAATAAAATAGTCCCAAGTCAATTCCAATGAAATTAACAAAGTTATAGTAATTATTTTGAATACCAGTGACTTTGCGCGCCTGTTTTGTAGCTCACTCTTCAGTTCGACGACCAGATATTAGTCGTAATCCATTACAAAATCAATACTCTTCCAAATGAAATAGAATTTAAATATTTTATGCCCAGGTGCCTATGAATAGTATGAATCTGACAGCTGTGTGGACCAAACGCCTACTCTAGCGCCGCCTGGTGGCAGAAAAAATGTCGAAAACCCTCATTCAACATTTAAGGTGGATTTACTACCCCCCGTACCCGACGCTAGTTTAACCTCGTGAGGCCCTATGTCATATATCACTATCACTACTTAGTTTAACCCCTGGAACGCCGCTGTCATAAATTTGCTTGTTGATTAATTACTTTAATTATTTTATATTATAGTCCAAATGGCTTGTGACGGATCTGTCACTAAGCACTCCAGGGGATAAAAAAGTCATTTTTTCTGTCCCTATATCCATTTGTATGCTTAAATCTTTAAAACTACGCAACGGATTTTGATGAGATTTTTTTTGATAGATAGAGTAATTCAAGAGGAAGGATTTTATGTAGGTATAGTACCCGTGCGAAGCCGGGGCGGGTCGATAGTATATTACATAACATTTTGACTTTATAGATAGTGACAAAGTTAAAATTTGGTTGAAGTAAGTGACGTCACTAGGCCTCAGGAGGTTATAACATTGGATGTTGCTGACTTTGCTTTTTTGTGACTCAAATTCTTGTAATTTTTTATATCCTTGATTAATTCTTTGTGTCATGGGAATCTGTCACCAGTCATTCAAATATGAATACTAATTTACTCCACATAAGATGCCTTTTCAATTATATTAGTTGGTCATTATAGTTGACCACCAAGTCGAAAAGGGGTAGATCCACAATAATTATACTATACATAATCTTGTAAGGCACACTATACTATTTCATTAATAAGTCATATTTTAAACATAGCTGTGTAAGGAACAGTGCTGAATTTCGTTTGTTTGTAAAATCAATGAAACAAAAGAATTGCGACTTGACTGAGTTCATGAAAGGTTTAAATTTCATTGAAGTAGAGTATACTCGTACATTATAATCAGTAATCGGCACCACTCCTCCCACACGATGGTATTTTGTGTAAAAAAATATACGGACATGATATTTTTTATCCATCATCAATCTTTAATAAATGTATGATAATGTGGTAATGTGGTTCACAATAAGTGAACAGTTTCAAACTTAACAAACATTTAAAAGAAATTAAATATAAACTTTATTAAAAATAATCAATAAGTGCCACGGCCGATGCGTTTGAAACTAGAATGATTTACATATTATACTTAATATTCTCTTTCCAGGGGTTCCATGATGGTCCCGTTTTATCTATTTATCGTGCTACGCCTCACTTACGCACTTACATACTTGTTAGAACCTGACGGCAATAACGACAAACGATTAAAGACGGTACCATCATAAGCCTACAGAAATGGCACAAAAGGTACCTACCTACTAGTTATTTAGCCGTGTTTCCCTGTAAATTGCAATACATTCCTAGTTATTTATTTGTATTTTCTATATTCTTGTTATTAGATCGGCGCGCGTGTATATCACGATATACACGCATCAGCTTTCAGCTGCTAGTGTATCAATACATACAATAATAATAATAACCGGTTTACGGATATCTATCGATGTGCCCGTGAATGTGTTGCAGCAGGTGTACAACACAGCAAATTTCTCCAAAGGGCCTCTACGTGTTGGATCTATATCCCCGCGCAAGCCTAACAAAAATTCGGGACGTAATAGCCCGTGAAACAAAGGAGATACAAATAATAATAATAGTTATACTGTACATAATTAAGTACATACCGGTTGTTTGGTCCCTTGTTAGGCACGTTGTTGTTGTTGTGCTGCTTGTTCTGGTGGTTGTTCGGAGCGCCATCTTGGTTTCCACGCTTGAACCTGCCCGAGAGAAAATACAAATTTTATTTTATACAGCATAAGTTCAAACGAATATAACAATCCTTTTTAGTACAGATGGTGCCTTATTTAGGCTCTAGTGCGAGAAGTGGGTCAATTTACGTCAGGTCCAAAACTTCGGAGGGCCATCTGTACTAAAAAACGTCGTACGATTTAAAACACTACCTATCGGTCGTGTTCTAAAACATCGCCACTCGTTTCGCATGTTTTTCGCACTTGTGTCGTAATGTACGATTCCCATCGTGTCTCCATCCGTGTTCCAGACATCTGAATATACAGTAACCAAAAATGAGCGCTTTATAGGCGCTGGATTAACCTCTGGAACGCCGCTGTCATAAATTTGCTTGTTGATTAATTACTTTAATTATTTTATATTATAGTCCAATTGGCTTGTGACGGATCTGTCACTAGGCACTCCATGGGTTAAGTGTGCCTGTGCCTATGAAATTGGTGTATCATATGGAGATTATGGAGGCTATTTTCCATACAATGAATTTTGTGTATTATTTTATTACACTTCTAATGCATGTTCATAAAACTAGGTACTATCATAAAATACGTTTTCAAAACATATGAACTGGAAGCTTATGGCAAGTTGTTTTTTTTTTTTGCAGGCTTATTTTTGAAAATTACTATTGTTACACAGTACACTATTGAAAAGAAAAAAAATCGTAGTTACTATTTATAGTACGGTCAAATCGTATATTAAACTCGCAAAACATGTAGTAAAGCTGCATTTTTGGTATGTTATTTAGACACCATAGGGCAATATTAAAACCACATTTTGCAAGCAAAAAAAAGTTGTGCTAGCTGCGTTATACGTAAAAAAACTGTGAAATTAACTGTCTATTTTTAGTTTCTGATTTTTATAAAAAAAAGCCTTACGTTTTTTGACAATATGTATCAGGTAACGTTTAAAGATGAATGAATTTGTAACAAGATGAGATAACATGCATTACCATAGGTCTTATAGTTTCAGAGATTCGAGACTTCAAATAGTACCCTGTTTTGTAAACTAGATAAAATGTTGAGTTTTACTAACGTTTTTGGTTTAATATCGCCTTACCTAATTATGCTACGAAAAACATGAAATAATTACCCTATAGCGCAATTAATATTCTTTCATTTAAGGGTAAAATCAGGTCAGTAAACTTTGTAATTGAAACTAAAAACGCGTAATTCAAAAGGCAGTAGGCCCGCTATGTAAGTTTTTCATACAAATCGCAAGTCGTGTTGCAAAGCTGCAATTTTAGTATATTATATAGGCCCTATAAGGACGTACAAAAATGCTTATTACAAGAAAAACAAAACAGGAATTTCGGCATAGGACGAAAAAAAACTGAAAAAATATTGGACTTCTTTTACTTTTTGACGTTTAATTAAAAAACTATTATCTTTTTGATACTGATTGCTAGAAAACTTAGAAAGAATATTAAATTAGAAAGGATTTGAGCTACCTTGCATTACCCTAAATTATATAGATTTAGAGATACGACATTTCAAAATGTGCCCTTCATTAAGTTAAGAAAATAAATGCATGTTTGAAGCCTCGTATACCCCCAAACTATAAGACTTGCAGTAATTGTTATCGGCTCAATTTGTTCCAAATTTAATGTAGTTATTATCTACAATTACTTTTTTTTCTTAGCGCGAACGTTTTGCCAATATTTAGTGAATAGCTTTAACGTAACCTAAAATTTGTTTATGTTTTGATAAAAGGGCACTTTATGAAATGTCGTATCTCAAAATATATATAACTTACGGTGATACATCGTAGCTCAAATCCTTCCAAATTTAATGTTCTTTCTTAGTTTTATATCAATCAGTATCAAAAAGATAATAGATTTTTAGTTAAACGTCAAAAACTAAAAAAAGTGCGAATTTTTTTCCGTTTTTTACGTCCTATGCCCAAATTATTTTTTTGTTTTTCTTTTAATATGCATTTTCGTATATATCTATAAGGCCTTTATAATATACCAAAATCGCAGCTTTGCAACTCGACTTGCGATTTGTATGAAAAACTTAGATAGCGGGCCTCCTGCCTTTGGAATCTCGGGTTTATACTTTCAACTGCAAAGTTCACTGACCTAATTTTACCCTTAAATTAAAGAAAATTAAGTGCGCTATAAGGTCATTATTGCATGTTTTTCGTAGCATAATTAGGTGAAGCGATATTAAGTCGAAAACGTTAGCAAAATACAAAATTTTATCTAGTTTACAAAAAGGGGCACTTTTTAAAGTCTTGAATCTCTGAAACTATAAGACCTACGGTAATGCATGTTAGCTCAACTTGTTGGAAAGGCTTTAGCAGCCTTACCGAACAAGAGGTGCCTTTCCCCACAGATGAGGTCAATATTTTAGGTGGTGTACTAGCAGGACCTAAGAATACTCCATGCTTAATATCAGCTCTAGATCTTCTTTTGTTTCAGAGTTATTCAAGATAATGTAAAATATACAGGGTGCCGTTGAAAGTGGCATATTTCGTAAACTGTTCAAGTTAGATCAACCAAACAAAATTGTGTTTGATAACAATAAAATAAACTACAAAATGCATATTTTTAACCTGCATCTTGTCCTTATTTTTCATAATAAAAAAAGGTTTCTTGTTTTTTTTTCCATATTTTTTTTTATTTCACGCGGAGGTACACCTACAAAAAAAATATGCATACATAGCCACTAATGTCCACTGTATACATAAATAAAAATATTTCCGTAAATCATCGTGCGTCATGCCAAAAAAAAATTTTTTTTAGAAGTAGTCGTTACTGGCATACAAATAAAGTACCAGTGCAGTGTGAACATAAGTTAGTGTGTAGGTATACAATCTCTCTACACTTACCGCACAAAATATCATTGACGTAAATTGACTTATTAGTGCATTTGCTATATAAATCAGCCTATTGTCCAGTTTGTATGCATTTTTTCTTTCCACATATATTTTTTAACGTTTTTTCACAAGACTTACACTTAATTTTTTCCATTTTCCAACAGAAAATGCAACAAATCAAATGTCGAAAACAATTGTCAGCCTCCGTAGCCTAGTTGGTTGGTAGTGACCCTGCCTACGAAGCTGGGGGTTCCGGGTTCGAATCCCGGCGAGGGCATTCTTTGTGTATTTATTTATCACAAATGTTTGTTCCTTGGTCATGGCTGTCTATGTATTTAAGTATCTGTATGTATCTATCTATTACTATATATATCGTCGCCTGGTACCCACATCACAAGCCTTAATTGAGCTTACCGTGCGACTAGGTCGATTTGTGTAAGATGTCCCAAGATATTTATTTATTTATTATTTAATACTATGTGTAAAATGTTTATCTCTCTTTTATAAAGCAAATGTACTAATAAGTCAATTTACGTCAATGATATTTTGTGCGGTAAGTGTCGAGAGATTGTATACCTACACACTAACTTATGTTCACACTGCACTGGTACTTTATTTGTATGCCAGTAACGACTACTTCTGAAAAAAAATTTTTTTTTGGCATGACGCACGATGATTTACGGAAATATTTTTATTTATGTATACAGTGGACATTAGTGGCTATGTATGCATATTTTTTTTGTAGGTGTACCTCCGCGTGAAATAAAAAAAAATATGGAAAAAAAAACAAGAAACCTTTTTTATTATGAAAAATAAGGACAAAATGCAGGTTAAAAATATGCATTTTGTAGTTTATTTTATTGTTATCAAACACAATTTTGTTCGGTTGATCTAACTTGAACAGTTTACGAAATATGCCACTTTCAACGGCACCCTGTATATTTTACATTATCTTGAATAACTCTGAAACAAAAGAAGATCTAGAGCTGATATTAAGCATGGAGTATTCTTAGATCCTGCTAGTACACCACCTAAAATATTGACCTCATCCGTGGGGAAAGGCACCTCTTGTTCGGTAAGGCTGCTAAACCCTTTATTAGTCTCTAAACGTTTATTTACGTATGATATCAAAAAACGTAAGGTTTTTTAAATAAAAATCAGAAACTAAAAAATGGCCGTAAATTTCGCAGTTTTTCACGTACTACCCAGCTAGCACAACTTTTTTTTGCTTGCAAAATATGGTTTTATACTGTCCTATGGTGTCTAAACAACATACCAAAAATGCAGCGATACTACTTGATTTGCGAGTTTAGGGTAAAATTATGTACGATTTGACCGTACTATTAGATAATAAATTTAGAAATAAAGTGTATGACCTAAAACGTCTATTCATAGGTATGCAATACATGTTACAGGTCTATTTATTATCCCCTAGACCACAAAATATAAAAGGTACAGATGTCAATAATTCACTTTTCATACCTATACTCGGCGATCCTGTTGTTGTCGCCAACTATGGGGTATGAACAAAGTGTGTCAGTAGATGGTTGTATAAATTCAACGCCATCTGTGAATCTCCGAAATCACTGGTAGTCTAAAAAACGCCAAGTCATAGTTGAATGTTGAATTTAAACAACCATCCACTGAACAGTTACGATAACCCCCCGTTAACATAAACGCAGTAACTAGATTTAGGACTGATTTTTCAATTGCCAGTTAACAGTATCTGTCAGATAAACGCTAGCTCTATCCTGTTTTGACTGATGACTTTAGAAAAGGATAGTTATAATTTTAACTAACGAATAAGTTTATCTGGCGATTGAAAAATCAGCCCTTAAAATGTTAAGTTATACCAAAACATAATTCAGTTGAATAAAGTAAACAATTGATTGGCACTTCAAAACTAGTTACTGCGTTTATGCTTACGGGGGCAGAGTCTTGTTTGTCGTTGGTCCAATAATACAATAAATATAGTTCGAGAAATATTATTTGACCGACTGTTATCTTCCTTACGACCTTTTGTTTTGCGTTAACACTTACTAGACAATCAGCAGTCGAACACTTTTCTATTGTTAATGAATGACGCAAAACAAAAGTTAGTAAGTGAGATAAGATTCGGTCAAATAATATTTCCCGAACTATACCTAGTTATGGACGCCTAGGACTCACGCTCGCACTGCCCTGAACTGCTCTAAGGTATCCAGTCCGTGAACGGTGCCTATGTGTGCGTTCGCGCGAGCGCGTTTATACGTAGATTGTCTTCTGTACCTTTATATTTTGTGCCTAGAGGTCTGCAATTAATTCTATGTAAAGAATAGTGAACCTGGGTCCCAACAGGGGTCGCTGTCCGTTGCCCTTGCCCTGCATGGGCGGCTTGTTGTCCGGCTTGTGCAGGGAGGTCCTGCAGGGAGATCTGCTCGAAGTAATAGTAAAGAGAATAGTGAACCTGGGTCCCAACAGGGGTCGCTGTCCGTTGCCCTTGCCCTGCATGGGCGGCTTGTTGTCCGGCTTGTGCAGGGAGGTCCTGCAGGGAGATCTGGGCCCTATCCCACAAAACTTTACATATGTAAAATGTGACAAATTTGTAGAATTGTTTACATAAAAACGTACCACAAATATTACAAATATGTAGAAGCGACAAGTCTGTATTCTACAAATATATGCATTACAAATCACCGTAACACAAAGCATGGATGGTGTGTCAATGTAGTTTACAATTTACATATTTGTGTAATATGTAAAATTGTATTATTTATTTATTTATATGTAGAATTGTATTTTATTTGTGTTTTAATAACGGTTTTGAATCTCGTTTTAGAGAATAAAGATATTTTATTTGGAAGTTGTAGCAATACTTTAACCCATGATGTAAAAATACCGAAATGGAAAGATATTACAAATCAATTAGAAAGTGAAAATATATTGAACAAGGTTTGGAGAAACGAGTACCTACTGTTCTCGTCACGAATCGCCCTTATTTATCTCATCTTAAGCTCTCTTAGGCGAATGTATGAATGTTCACAAGATGTCCTCGTATACACAATACACAACACGACACAGCTTTCCAGTCGTGTTAGTTGAAGTGTTCAATTACAGCACGTAATACTTCAATGGCGTTCACGTCTCTATGATTGTCATCAGTATGATTTTGTTCGATGTTTTCATCTTCATCTTGTTCCGAGTTTGTGATCATCTGAATAGTATTGTGACCTAAACGTTTTTCTATGCAATATTACACAACTTAAAATAACCATGCTTGCATTTTTGGGTTGAAGTCTTAGATGATTCAAACATGGAAACTTTTCCTTTAAAATCCCCAGCGATTTTTCAACCATCCGTCTCATCGATTTAAAAGTTCGTAAAAATCGTACTAATGCTGCATTTCTTGGTATCTGTACGGGTATGCTTGGGGTCAGCAACCATTTTTTTTAAACTATACCCGCTGTCTCCTAAAATGATAGCGTCAGGGAACGGTCTCCATAAAGGTAGAAAGGAACTCTTGTAATGAGATTGTACTTTTTACACGCTGTGATAAAATTGTAGATTTGTAGCTACAATTCTACAAAATTGTACGCATTTTATTACAATTCATCGTAACACAAAACTTTTACGTACAATTGTAGACTACAAATATGTAAATTTTCCCGGAAAACTACATGTAATATGTAAAGTTTTGTGATACACCGAATTGTAGATTTATCACTACAATTACATATTTGTAGAAATTTTCCGATACAAATTTGTAATATGTAATTTTTGTGATACGCTCGCTTGTATTATCTACATATATGTAATATGTAAATTGTAATTTACAATTGTAACGTTTGTGGGATAGGGCCCTGCTCGAAGTAGTAATAGTAAAGAGTAGTGAACCTGGGTCCCAACAGGGGTCGCTGTCCGTTGCCTGTAAACACTTATCGATTACACTCTGAATAACTCAATATCTTCAAAAGTGTCGCTTATCCAGTTTCTCCTTTCCAGCGTCGATATGTTGTGCCTAGAGGTCTGCAATTAATTCTATGTAAAGAGAGTAGTGAACCTGGGTCCCAACAGTGGTCGCTGTCCGTTGCCTTTGCCCTGCATGGGCGGCTTGTTGTCCGGCTTGTGCAGGGAGGTCCTGCAGGGAGATCTGCTCGAAGTAATAGTAAAGAGAATAGTGAACCTGGGTCCCAACAGGGGTCGCTGTCCGTTGCCCTTGCCCTGCATGGGCGGCTTGTTGTCCGGCTTGTGCAGGGATGTCCTGCAGGGAGATCTGCTCGAAGTAATAGTAAAGAGAATAGTGAACCTGGGTCCCAACAGGGGTCGCTGTCCGTTGCCCTTGCCCTGCATGGGCGGCTTGTTGTCCGGCTTGTGCAGGGAGGTCCTGCAGGGAGATCTGCTCGAAGTAGTAATAGTCAAACCCCGGATGACGGGAGCAAAAATGCGTTTGTCACTAGTGCTTAGTTAAATGTCGACTATTCTATCGACATCCATACCAACATTCTATGAATTAGAAATGTATTGATCAACAGTAATTTATGC
The DNA here is from genome assembly GCA_025490895.1 of Thaumatotibia leucotreta. Lineage (NCBI taxonomy): Eukaryota > Metazoa > Arthropoda > Insecta > Lepidoptera > Tortricidae > Thaumatotibia > Thaumatotibia leucotreta. Next base: position 13,866 of record JALPQI010014011.1, read on the forward strand.
AACCGTACGTAATCAGAGGCATTGCGATCTAAAATTGATAAACAATAATATGTCAACAATACCTAGTACCATAGGACAGTTACAAAACCGAAATTAAAGCCTAAAAAGCAGCTTGAATGTCGTTCAGAATTTCAAAGTGCACTTGTTAAGATTCTTTTATCTTTTACATCCTCAAGGCGAAATTATTCACAAAAAATATCATAATGTGTTGACTAAAAAAAATGGTGAATTCATATTAATAATCTTATATATTTTTGATATCTGGAAAAGAAGTGGAACTACTAGGCAAACATAATAAGCATAATCTATAAATTTCAAATATTATTTTTTTTCATATGGATGTCGATAGAATAGTCGATATTTAATTAAGCACTAGTGACAAACGCATTTTTACTCCCGTCATCCGGGGTTTGGTAATAGTAAAGAGAGAAGTGAACCTGGGTCCCAACAGGGGTCGCTGTCCGTTGCCCTTGCCCTGCATGGGCGGCTTGTTGTCCGGCTTGTGCAGGGAGGTCCTGCAGGGAGATCTGCTCGAAGTAATAGTAAAGAGAGTAGTGGACCTGGGTCCCAACAGGGGCCGCTGTCCGTTGCCCTTGCCCTGCATGGGCGGCTTGTTGTCCGGCTTGTGCAGGGAGGTCCTGCAGGGAGATCTGCTCGAAGTAGTAATAGTCAAACCCCGGATGACGGGAGCAAAAATGCGTTTGTCACTAGTGCTTAATTAAATGTCTACTATTCTATCGACATCCATACCAACATTTTATGAATTAGAAATGTATTGATCAACAGTAATTTATGCAACCGTACGTAATCAGAGGCGCAACGATCTAAAATTGTTAAACAATAATATGTCAACAATACCTAGTACCATACATAGGACAGTTACAAAACCGAAATTAAAGCCTAAAAAGCAGCTTGAATGTCGTTCAGAATTTCAAAGTGCACTTGTTAAGATTCTTTTACATCCTCAAGGCGAAATTATTCACAAAAAATATCATAATGTGTTGACTAAAAAAAATGGTGAATTCATATTAATAATCTTATAGAAGTGGAACTACTAGGCAAACTAATCTATAAATTTAAAATATTTTTTTTTTTCATATGGATGTCGATAGAATAGTCGATATTTAATTAAGCACTAGTGACAAACGCATTTTTGCTCCCGTCATCCGGGGTTTGGTAATAGTAAAGAGAGAAGTGAACCTGGGTCCCAACAGTGGTCGCTGTCCGTTGCCCTTGCCCTGCATGGGCGGCTTGTTGTCCGGCTTGTTCAGGGAGGTCCTGCAGGGAGATCTGCTCGAAGTAATAGTAAAGAGAGTAGTGGACCTGGGTCCCAACAGGGGTCGTTGTCCGTTGCCCTTGCCCTGCATGGGCGGCTTGTTGTCCGGCTTGTGCAGGGAGGTCCTGCAGGGAGATCTGCTCGAAGTAATAGTAAAGAGAATAGTGAACCTGGGTCCCAACAGGGGTCGCTGTCCGTTGCCCTTGCCCTGCATGGGCGGCTTGTTGTCCGGCTTGTGCAGGGAGGTCCTGCAGGGAGATCTGCTCGAAGTAATAGTAAAGAGAATAGTGAACCTGGGTCCCAACAGGGGTCGCTGTCCGTTGCCCTTGCCCTGCATGGGCGGCTTGTTGTCCGGCTTGTGCTTGTGGGGAGATCTGCTCGAAGTAGTAATAGTAAAGAGAGAAGTGAACCTGGGTCCCAACAGTGGTCGCTGTCCGTTGCCCTTGCCCTGCATGGGCGGCTTGTTGTCCGGCTTATGCAGGGAGATCTGCTCGGAGTAGTAATAGTAAAGAGAGAAGTGAACCTGGGTCCCAACAGTGGTCGCTGTCCGTTGCCCTTGCCCTGCATGGGCGGCTTGTTGTCCGGCTTGTGCAGGGAGGTCCTGCAGGGAGATCTGCTCGAAGTAGTAATAGTAAAGAGTAGTGGACCTGGGTCCCAACAGGGGTCGCTGTCCGTTGCCCTTGCCCTGCATGGGCGGCTTGTTGTCCGGCTTGTGCAAGGAGGTCCTGCAGGGAGATCTGCTCGAAGTAGTAATAGTAAAGAGATGTGAACCTGGGTCCCAACAGTGGTCGCTGTCCGTTGCCCTTGCCCTGCATGGGCGGCTTGTTGTCCGGCTTGTGCAAGGAGGTCCTGCAGGGAGATCTGCTCGAAGTAATAGTAAAGAGAGAAGTGAACCTGGGTCCCAACAGTGGTCGCTGTCCGTTGCCCTTGCCCTGCATGGGCGGCTTGTTGTCCGGCTTGTGCAGGGGAGGTCCTGCAGGGAGATCTGCTCGAAGTAGTAATAGTCAAACCCCGGATGACGGGAGCAAAAATGCGTTTGTCACTAGTGCTTAGTTAAATGTCGACTATTCTATCGACATCCATACCAACATTTTATGAATTAGAAATGTATTGATCAACAGTAATTTATGCAACCGTACGTAATCAGAGGCGCAACGATCTAAAATTGATAAACAATAATATGTCAACAATACCTAGTACCATAGGACAGTTACAAAACCGAAATTAAAGCCTAAAAAGCAGCTTGAATGTCGTTCAGAATTTCAAAGTGCACTTGTTAAGATTCTTTTACATCCTCAAGGCGAAATTATTCACAATAAATATCATAATGTGTTGACTAAAAAAAATGGTGAATTCATATTAATAATCTTATATATTTTTGATATCTGGAAAAGAAGTGGAACTACTAGGCAAACATAATAAGCATAATCTATAAATTTCAAATATTTTTTTTTTTCATATGGATGTCGATAGAATAGTCGATATTTAATTAAGCACTAGTGACAAACGCATTTTTGCTCCCGTCATCCGGGGTTTGGTAATAGTAAAGAGAGTAGTGAACCTGGGTCCCAATAAAGGTCGCTGTCCGTTGCCCTTGCCCTGCATGGGCGGCTTGTTGTCCGGCTTGTGCAGGGAGATCTGCTCGGAGTAGTAATAGTAAAGAGAGTAGTGGACCTGGGTCCCAACAGTGGTCGCTGTCCGTTGCCCTTGCCCTGCATGGGCGGCTTGTTGTCCGGCTTGTGCAGGGAGATCTGCTCGGAGTAGTAATAGTAAAGAGAGTAGTGGACCTGGGTCCCAACAGTGGTCGCTGTCCGTTGCCCTTGCCCTGCATGGGCGGCTTGTTGTCCGGCTTGTGCAGGGAGATCTGCTCGGAGTAGTAATAGTAAAGAGAGTAGTGGACCTGGGTCCCAACAGTGGTCGCTGTCCGTTGCCCTTGCCCTGCATGGGCGGCTTGTTGTCCGGCTTGTGCAGGGAGATCTGCTCGGAGTAGTAATAGTAAAGAGAGTAGTGGACCTGGGTCCCAACAGTGGTCGCTGTCCGTTGCCCTTGCCCTGCATGGGCGGCTTGTTGTCCGGCTTGTGCAGGGAGATCTGCTCGGAGTAGTAATAGTAAAGAGAGTAGTGGACCTGGGTCCCAACAGTGGTCGCTGTCCGTTGCCCTTGCCCTGCATGGGCGGCTTGTTGTCCGGCTTGTGCAGGGAGATCTGCTCGGAGTAGTAATAGTAAAGAGAGTAGTGGACCTGGGTCCCAACAGTGGTCGCTGTCCGTTGCCCTTGCCCTGCATGGGCGGCTTGTTGTCCGGCTTGTGCTTGTGCTCGTGTTGGCTGGTGGGCCCGCTCGGCCGGTCCTGCAGGGAGATCTGCTGCAAGTAGTAATAGTAAAGAGAGTAGTGGACCTGGGTCCCAACAGTGGTCGCTGTCCGTTGCCCTTGCCCTGCATGGGCGGCTTGTTGTCCGGCTTGTGCAGGGAGATCTGCTCGGAGTAGTAATAGTAAAGAGAGTAGTGGACCTGGGTCCCAACAGTGGTCGCTGTCCGTTGCCCTTGCCCTGCATGGGCGGCTTGTTGTCCGGCTTGTGCAGGGAGATCTGCTCGGAGTAGTAATAGTAAAGAGAGTAGTGGACCTGGGTCCCAACAGTGGTCGCTGTCCGTTGCCCTTGCCCTGCATGGGCGGCTTGTTGTCCGGCTTGTGCAGGGAGATCTGCTCGGAGTAGTAATAGTAAAGAGAGTAGTGGACCTGGGTCCCAACAGTGGTCGCTGTCCGTTGCCCTTGCCCTGCATGGGCGGCTTGTTGTCCGGCTTGTGCAGGGAGATCTGCTCGGAGTAGTAATAGTAAAGAGAGTAGTGGACCTGGGTCCCAACAGTGGTCGCTGTCCGTTGCCCTTGCCCTGCATGGGCGGCTTGTTGTCCGGCTTGTGCAGGGAGATCTGCTCGGAGTAGTAATAGTAAAGAGAGTAGTGGACCTGGGTCCCAACAGTGGTCGCTGTCCGTTGCCCTTGCCCTGCATGGGCGGCTTGTTGTCCGGCTTGTGCTTGTGCTCGTGCTGGCTGGTGGGCCCGCTGGGCCGGTCCTGCAGGGAGATCTGCTGCATGTCCTGGGGAAATTATACTAATCATATTAATAATTCATATTTATTACAACCTGCGACTATACACGGTGGAATTTAATCGGTGAACAGGAACCCATTTTTCTAGTTCAGTAATCGATGGCGGTCACGTTTATGTAGTACTTAAGTGGAACCAAGTTTTTTGTTCATTTGTGATTTTTTCGGGCCAGAATATACCAAGAATCTGTCGTAAGCATCGATTGACGAAGACTTGGATTCGCTGCGTGATGTCTTTCGTTACTCTCCACGTCTCGCTCCCATACAGCAACACGGTCTTAACATTGGATCGGAAGATTTTTAATTTTACTCCTCTCGTCAGTTTCCTAGACTGCCATATGGGGCGGAGTTGCGCGAAAGTCGCTCTAGCCTTGGCTATCCTTGAAGAGATGTCGTCTTCAGTCCCTCCAGATTCTGACACCACACTACCCAGGTAGGTGAATTTCTGGACCCGCTCGATGGGGACTGCACCTAAATGCAGAGTCAGCGAGTTTTTACCCTCCGTCCGCATTTCTTGGGTCTTCCGCGAGTTAATTTTCAGACCGTCGGTAGCCGCTTCTTGCTGCAGGTCATCGAGCTTGGACTGCATGTCGATATTTATTGTATTGTATCTACATAATGATTGTTATTACTGTTTATTGTGACATATTTATTACATTGTAACTAGTTATTGTACACCTCTGGGTAAAACATAGCAGAACCTCTGAAATTCTTGTCCATCCACATACTGTAAATACCTATGTTTACAAATACACGCTTTGATTGATTGATTGATTGAAGAAGGAAGACTACAGACAGCAAAGGAGACATACCATAGCAAGATCACGAGGTGAGTAGTGTCTCGGTGGCGGAGCCCCGTAGGCGGCCCACATACATTCCACGCCCAGGTTGAAGTAGTAGCGTAGCGTTGGGATGTCTGTGGAAAAAATACAAAAATGTATGATCGGGCCACACTAAATGCGTGTACATACCAAGGATGTACCATATTTTACGAGTTTTAGAAATTAGTAACGCATACCCCCTAAATCCGTTTCTGTTACCTCAAAACACACTGAAAAAAAACAGTTCATTTCTGTAACTGCGACCCGTGCCGACTTTCATGCCATTTTCATATATTGTATAGGAAAATGGCCAAAATTTTTTTTCGTTTTTTTTTTTCATTTCCTTATACTACTGTATTATAAACATTTTATCATAAAATTAACTTGATGCGAACAGAAAAACAATACATGATTATCAACTTACTGTCTTGACTAATTATTTTCATAGTAATTTGTATGGGAATTTCAGATGAAAGTCGGCACGGGTTCCTGTTACAGCTATTCTCTTATTCACACATTCGACGCTGCGTTCGTCAACGAGCTCGACGTCGAGACAGCCTTGTCTAAAATCCTAGCTGTTTTATTTGACATTAGGAATCGAGGCTGTGAGCGAGGTTGTGGGTGAGTTCGTCGCTGTTTATCGTTAGAGAATACGAAGTTCGTACATTAAACGTCAAACTCTCGACGCAGTGTAGTTCCAGCTCACGCCGCATTCGTCGCCGAGCACTAGTGTCGTTCAAAGTACATTAGTGAATACCATTTTCAGGCTCGACGCTGCCGCAGCGCTGACACAGCGCTGACAGCAAGGCGGTTTTCTTAGTGAAAAACACTGCTGGAATGAGCTGATTTTTTTTTCAGAGTGTTTTGGGGTTAAAAAAAACCGATTTAGGGGGTATGCGTTATTCATTTCTAAAATTCGTAAAATATGGGCTACCCTAATATGCGCGAGTGCGTGGTAGCGTATAAAATACATAGTAGATGTCACACCGTTTTGCACGCACGCTACGCTAGCGGTGTGCCATTTAATATGACATTCTCATACGCTACAAAACGCACGCCACGCAAACGCGCACGTGCCGCTCACGCATCTGGTGTGGCTTGATCTTCAAATTATACTTTCTCTCGGGCTAATGGTATATAGTTAACTAAAAGTATATTGATTTAAACTTTTACGATTATCACTTATATTTTGAAGACAAACTGGTCTTAACCACGGGTGTAACGACATGCCCGAAATGTCAGGATATAATTAAACGTATGTTTAGATTAAGACTCGTTTGTCTTTAGAATAAAATTAAAAGTAGATGTCATAAGTATGTTATAATTTCATAGATGACAAATTTTAAAGTTACTGTTCATAGATATAGATCAACCCCATTTGGCTTAAAGCTTTTGTTGAAGTGTGAAGTCATTGCATATGGGAGTGACACATAACAATTTCCAGTCTCAATATTGGAAACCGTTTATAGGCAAATCCGCTCCAGCTGTACGCTCATGACGGCGTGTGGGTTCAGAGGCGGCAGCGGGAGCGGAAGCGTATTAGTACACAACAATGTTACACGGCATCAGTATTATCAACTTACTGTTCATAGGCAGATAAACCGCGTTCTGCTGAACGATCTTAATAAGGATGTGGGATTGACAGGCGGCGGCGGGAGCGAAGGCGGATTGGATTAGCACCAAACAGTTTTTGACACTTATCAATGTCTATGATACTTATACACGGCATCATTATTTTGACAGTTACCGTTCATAGGCAGATCGGCCCCGTTGGGCTGCACGCTCTTGACGACGTGCGGGTTGACGGGCGGCGGTGGGAGAGGGGGTGGTGGCGGGGAGGCGCACCACACGAGGGACTTGACGCAGTATTGGACACTCACCGTTCATAGGCAGATCGGCCCCGTTGGGCTGCACGCTCTTGACGACGTGCGGGTTGACGGGCGGCGGTGGGAGAGGGGGTGGTGGCGGGGAGGCGCACCACACGAGGGACTTGACGCAGTATTGGACACTCACCGTTCATAGGCAGATCGGCCCCGTTGGGCTGCACGCTCTTGACGACGTGCGGGTTGACGGGCGGCGGTGGGAGAGGGGGTGGTGGCGGGGAGGCGCACCACACGAGGGACTTGACGCAGTATTGGACACTCACCGTTCATAGGCAGATCGGCCCCGTTGGGCTGCACGCTCTTGACGACGTGCGGGTTGACGGGCGGCGGTGGGAGAGGGGGTGGTGGCGGGGAGGCGCACCACACGAGGGACTTGACGCAGTATTGGACACTCACCGTTCATAGGCAGATCGGCCCCGTTGGGCTGCACGCTCTTGACGACGTGCGGGTTGACGGGCGGCGGTGGGAGAGGGGGTGGTGGCGGGGAGGCGCACCACACGAGGGACTTGACGCAGGGGGCGCCGCCGCCGTAGTAAGGGGCGCCCGCGTTCACTGGCACTGCGCCCCCGGGTACCACTGGAACTGAACGAGGTATTTATGAGCATTTTCACTTCTAGGGACACCCAATTAGCTTAACTCTCACAAAAAAGTTAACTTCGATGTCACTTGTAACGACAATTAAGCATGAAATATTTACGTAAATCCCCTTTATTCATGTTTTTATATTGCATAAACGCATATTATTTCTGGATTAAATGATAAAAAGATATTTTTCTCAAACTTGCTACGGAATGTTGATGTTACTTACGTTAAATTAAACCCGGAAATACTATGTATCCGGTGTCTTATGCTAAGATGATATGTAAAGAGATTTGATATATTTATTTCACACCTAGGACTGCAAACAAACTGTCTTTTGTTTTGAAACGTCAAATTGACAGTAGGTCTTGACATTCAGCCACAGAAAAAAAAAACCTAAGAACTAATGTCTATACCACCAGGTAAAAGGATAACTCAAACAGACTAAAAAAAAATTAGACGCGAATGTTTTTTTTTTAATGTTTTATGATACTGTACTATTGGTTTATTTACAAATTAAATAGTATGGTTCGGCGAAATCAGTCCGTTTTATTTCATGGCACGTTTGAGAAAAGCACTATACAAATCTCGGCGAGAAACAGGGTTACAGACCGCGTATCCCTATCTGGCCTCAGTTCCTTCGGCCAGATATATCTACTTGGCCTGTATCCCCTCGTTTCCCGTCCTCTATAGTAATGTACTATTTGTTAATATTTAATGCTTCATTGTCGTTACAAAGTTGACGTCGGAGTTAACTTTTTTGTGAGTTAAGCTAATTGAGTGTACCTAGAAGTGAAAATGCCCTTATGAGTCTTTTTAGTAAGGCTTGTTCACGAAATAAAGTAACCATTGCTGTATAATTCTTTTTTTTGTATGAGACCGTACCTTAATATGGGTGTTATTACGAAGAAGGGCTCTTTGCCTATCTTCTCGGACGCTGTGGTTGATATTTATATCAATTTCTCCTTAATTATGGACTTTTATTTAAACTTCTAAATTTAAGTAGTGTTTCTTCTTATTTTCATTTCATTTTAGCATTTTGGGTCATTTAATTTCCCAATGGGTCTTAACTAAATTACAATAGCGATACTATAATAAAACTATGAATCTCGTGTCTACAATTTTTATTAACTCGAGACTAACATTGTTGAAATCGTCTCGGAAGTTCGCACTTTTTTGAGCCTGAACTTTTGCATTAAGCATTATCTGAAGTTATTTTGATTTTGACGACTTTTCAGCGAATGCTTTTCGATGTTGGATTTTTAAACATAAAACCGAAGAATCAATTTACAATCCCATGGCTTTTAGAACTACATGGTACTGTTGCGTAACAGTAGAGACTGATTTTACGATGGTTACTTTATTCCGTGAACAAGCTTTATGCGTTAACCTCTTAACCGCCACAGTCGGTAGTAGACGACGGAAAATCGTGGCTCCGACGCCAATGACGACACTGGCCGACAGCTACGCGTATAGGAACTTACGCGAGACGTCGTCAAATCACGATTGCCTGGCTGACTGTCACGACATATCGTTTCGCCACTAGACTGTTAAGCAGAAAGGTAAGTCGAAAGGTTAAGCATTTTTTTTGTGTCCTGTTACTGTCCCGTCAAAGATGAGACAATGATGATTAAGTTTTATAAGACGAGTGCTATAAGAGGGACCCTTAAATATGTTTAAAGGATCTTCCCAAACAAAAATGGGCTTGTTCGCTAGAAAAAGTCATATTTGAAAGATTACCACACGCTAAGACTCGATATCGAGACAAAATTCAAAACAAAATGCTTCTTTAATTGTCAATAGAAAGTTGAAAGTTGTTTACGTACAATTTGTTGCTTGGCGTACATGACAAGCTATTTATTTTTAGATGTGGCAACGAAAATGCTAAGGGGATGTAATATGGAAACAAGGGTCCTAAATAGTGAATTGATCTTTACAGATGGGCGAATCCATTTTTTCTGTCTGTTATTGTATTGGTAACGGTCGCCTGAGTCACTCTGGTTACATGAAAAATGATGCTACTTCGTGGCATTTTGTTCGTGTCGGTTGGCAAAACGTGGTGGTATTATAGATAAGGCGCAATAGGCGTCAAGCCTTAGGTTGTAGATCTGCCTATTTTCCGCTTCTAATTCCCTATTTTTGCATGTCGTTCTACCAGTTCACCATACTGTATGTGACAACACTGGGCTCGGTGCTGAAAGGAGACAAGTCGTGACATGTTGTGTTATGAGCAGTGATCGGATTAGGTAGTGCCATTTCGGGTGAATGACCTTAAACATTATACTTAACATGGATAAGCCTCGGGATCCTGGGACTTCAAAGTCCGGTAAAGAAGTAAAAATGAAACTACGAGTGTGACATTAACAACTAGAAAAACATTAATAAAGGCACACATATGACAAAATTAGCTATTGTGGAAAAATACCCTTAAAACCAGGTTCGATAAGTAAAATTAGACTAATTTTTATCAATATCAAACTGAAAGTAAACAAAATAACTATACAATTGTAAATTTTCAAACAAAAATTTTACTTTTCATATTAAATGTCGGGCTTAGAAGTTATGTTCACACTAAGATAACGTACCGAAGTCCCGCGAAATGGTACTACCTAATCCGATCACTCGTTATGAGACTCACCCGAGTAGCTGGTCATAGGCGGCGCGGGCGCCGGCGTACGCGCTCCGGGCGGCGACACGAGCGGCGCTCCATCACCCACGCCCTACACAGAAATTGAAACAGGATGCTTAGCCAAGTTGCCGATCGCTAACGCTTAATCGTCAATCGTAAACGAAGAGCAGCTAACTGTCTTTCTCGCACTAATATGAAAGAGTGCTGCCACGATACATTATAATTGGTAACGTAACGTACGTAATAATTGGCAACAGGATGCTTAGCCTTGCCAATCGCTAACGCTTAAGTAACGTATCGTGGCAGCACTCTTTCATATTACTGCGACAAAGACGGTTAGCTGCTCTTCGTTTACGATTGACGATTAAGCGTTAGCGATTGGCAACTTGTCTAAGAATCATATCAAAAAATCTGAAATCATTTAATTTACAAGAACAACACAAAAAAAATATATTTTCGCTTGTAAGGACTATGCGTCAAAATTGCCCCAAGACTAACAAACATGAGAGTTGGATCATTAAATAGGTCTTTAACTTTACTTCATATCATTCTATGGGCACGAAATCGAATTCCATTGCAGAACTGAGATATTCATATATTTGTCAGCGTGAATACGAGCTAATTCAGTACATAAAATCTGTAGATTCAGCCACTAGTTTGTTTGGGTAGCTGCAGCTACCAGCGATCACCCTTATTTGTATGTAAAATAAAGGCTGCTGTCAAAAGAAAAAAAAATAAATCGACTGAGGTGGTTAACATACAATCACTTGTGCACATTCTTTTTTTTACACACTTCGGTATCCTAATTATTAACGAACAGTATTTCTGATCGATTGTATTCACGCTGACAAAAATATGAATATCTCAGTTCTGCAATGGAATTCATCTGGGTGCCCATAGAATGAAATGAAGTAGATTGAAAGACCTATTCAACAATGTAACTTTCAGCTGTGTTGACTTTGGGGCAAAGTTCCATACAAAGTTGGGCATGGTCCTTTGCGTTGCAATTTATCAATTTTATCAGACAATTGACCTCTGGCACAAGGTGGCACATCAGCTTTCTTATCTACCAATCCATTCCTCAATTGAGTCAACTCTAGTGCCCAAAATCGTGCGGCCAGAGTACCATCATCATAACCTTTGTGACAACACTCTTGGCTACCCAGTCTCAAACGTTACCACCAGAGATGAAAATGATCGTACTTGACATGCATGGTTGCCGCAATCGCGTGCGCGAGGTCGTACGAACACGAGACTTACATCATCTAAATCCTTCTCGAAACCAGACCCCAGTGAAAGGAACATACCTGGCTGGTTGACCAGAGTACGGTTTCCGTTGTTTGCGTGCGCGATGGGTATAATGATCAGCTCCCATAATCACAGCTCTACTCTTGACAACACGCTAGGTTGACCGGAGATGAGAAGAAAATACCTGATTGACCGGGCATTATTGTCACCGTTCGAAAGCGCGAGATCGTCTGACTGCGGTCCCATCATTATTTTTTTGAAGCCTGACCCTAGGTTGACTAGTGACTAGTGATAGGAACGTACCTGCGGCCCTACCGCGAAAATCGAAATTTACGAATTTCGATTTTCGCGGTAGTAGGCCTGGTTGACCGGGGCACCGTCGCCGTTCGCATGTGCGATGGGTATGATGATCAGCCAACCGTGCTAATGACAACACGCTAGGTTGAACGGTGAAAGGAACGTAGCTGGTTGACCCATGTTTATCGCCGTTCGAGAGCAAAAGATCGTTCGATCTGTCCCATTATCACCTACTTGAGACAAGATCCTAGGTTGGCCGGGGAAAGGATCGTACCTGGTTGACCGGGGCATGTTTCTCGCCGTTCGAGAGCACAAGATCGTCCGATCAGTCCCATCATCACCTACTAGACAAGACCCTAGGTTGACCGGGGAAAGGAACGTACCTGGTTGACCCATGTTTCTCGCCGTTCGAGAGCAAAAGATCGTTCGATCTGTCCCATTATCACCTACTTGAGACAAGATCCTAGGTTGACCGGGGAAAGGAACGTACCTGTGGCCTATGTCACCATAATTACAAGTCTGACAATTGTATAATATCACTGTTACTGACGTCACAGGCCTCCGTAGGCTACGGCTACCGCTTACTATCGGACGGTCCATGTGCTTGTTTGCAACCAACATAAAATTATTACTAATAACATTATTAAATCATTAATAAACTACTTTTTATTTTCCGAAACCCGTGACAATTGTCGCAAGGTTTAGTACAATTCTCATTCAATCTTGACATGAGGTTCGGCATATGTCGGAATTTCGCTACAATTGTCGTGTTTTTTGTGACAATTGTAATTTTGCTTCGCAAAAAGTAGTTCTATACTGCTGATTTACTAAAGTTCTCCACTAAATTTTATGTTGGTGGCAAACAAACGCAGGGCCCTTCCGATGGTAAACGGTAACTGTAGCCTATAGACGCCCCAGATTGCAGAAACAATAAATTTACAATTGTAGCACTTGTCAATGTGGTGAAATTGGGGCCTGGTTGACCGGAGCATGTTTCTCGCCGTTCGAGAGCACAAGATCGTCCGATCAGTCCCAACATCACCTAAGAGACAAGACCCTAGGTTGACCGGGGAAAGGAACGTACCTGGTTGACCGGAGCATGTTTCTCGCCGTTCGAGAGCACAAGATCGTCCGATCAGTCCCATCATCATCTACTAGACAAGACCCTAGGTTGACCGGGGAAAGGAACGTACCTGGTTGACCGGGGCACCGTCGCCATTCGCATGTGTGATGGGCATGATGATCAGCCAATCGCGCTAATTACAACACGCTAGGTTGACCAGGGAAAGGAACGTACCTGGTTGACCGGACCGGAGCATGTTTCTCGCCGTTCTAGAGCACAAGAGGCCTATTTCTCGAAAGCTTGTAACTTGTAATACAAGCGGAAGTCCTTATTTCATTAATAGTGTTAAAAAGAGATTTCCACTTGTATTACAAATTACAAGTTACACGCGTTCGAGAAACGGGCCCAAGATCGTCCGATCAGTCATCACCTACTAGACAAGACCCTAGGTTGACCGGGGAAAGGAACGTACCTGGTTGACCGGGGCATGGTTGTCGCCGTTCAAGAGCACAAGATCGTCCGATCAGTCCCATCAACTACTAGACAAGACCCTAGGTTGACCGGGGAAAGGAACGTACCTGGTTGACCGGAGCATGTTTCTCGCCGTTCGAGAGCAAAAGCTCGTCCGATCACAGTCCCATCATCACCTAATAGACAAGACCCTAGGTTGACCGGGGAAAGGAACGTACCTGGTTGACCGGGGCATGTTTCTCGCCGTTCGAGAGCACAAGATCGTCCGATCACAGTCCCATCATCTACTAGACAAGACCTTAGGTTGACCGAGGAAAGGAACGTACCTGGTTGACCGGGGCATGTTTCTCGCCGTTCGAGAGCACAAGATCGTCCGATCACAGTCCCATCATCACCTAATAGACAAGACCCTAGGTTGACCGGGGAAAGGAACGTACCTGGTTGACCGGGGCATGTTTCTCGCCGTTCGAGAGCACAAGATCGTCCGATCAGTCCCATCATCATCTACTAGACAAGACCCTAGGTTGACCGGGGAAAGGAACGTACCTGGTTGACCGGAGCATGTTCCTCGCCGTTCGAGAGCACAAGATCGTCCGATCAGTCCCATCATCACCTACTAGACAAGACCCTAGGTTGACCGGGGAAAGGAACGTACCTGGTTGACCGGGGCACCGTCGCCGTTCGCATGTGCGATGGGCATGATGATCAGCCAACCGTGCTAATGACAACGCGCTAGGTTAACCGGGGACAGGAACGTACCTGGTTGCCCGGGGCATGTTTCTCGCCATTCGAGAGCACAAGATCGTCCGATCAGTCCCATCATCATCTACTAGACAAGACCCTAGGTTGACCGGTGAAAGGAACGTAGCTGGTTGACCGGGGCATGTTTCTCGCCGTTCGAGAGCACAAGATCGTCCGATCGGTCCCATCATCACCTACTAGACAAGACCCTAGGTTGACCGGGGAAAGGAACGTACCTGGTTGACCCATGTTTCTCGCCGTTCGAGAGCACAAGATCGTCCGATCAGTCCCATCATCTACTAGACAAGACCCTAGGTTGACCGGGAAAGGAACGTACCTGGTTGACCGGGGCATGTTTCTCGCCGTTCAACAGCACAAGATCGTTCGATCACAGTCCCATCATCACCTACTAGACCAGACCCTAGGTTGACCGGGGAAAGGAACGTACCTGGTTGACCGGGGCATGGTTGTCGCCGTTAGCGTGGCCGAGGTCATGCGGCGCGGCGGCGCCGGGCCGGCAGTCCACCATGAGGGGGAGCGCTTCTACTTCAACCTGGAAACATACGTCGTTTTATACGAGGGCATGCATAGTAAATAGGCGCCATTGTTCGCAATATGGACATGACAACAAACTTGATTGAATAATTCATCATTTTCGGAAAATTACCTATTTGATACCGGTAACTATGAAAACCTTTGTAAATAGTCACATAAAAGCTTCGAAATAAAATTTCAAGAAATTATTCGATTAATTATTTATTTCATCAATTTTGGAACCATATCCACACTATTGCCATCAGTCAATGATGCATACTTGTCCGATTTCTGGTTATAATATGTGAGGTACGATTATGTATTAAATGTGATCACTGAAGAATTTAAGAATGACTTACATATTTGAATTTCTTAATAAGATTTACTATACGGAATATGAATTCATATTAGACTGTAATTGATGGATATTTCAAACCATTATTGAATGTGAATTTTGTATGCCGTGCGGCCTAATACGGTGCACACACATCGTATGTATAAGACCTTTGTTTTGCCCTGTGCTGAACAAATATATACATTATTTTATTTCATTTGTATTTAATACACCGAGTAAGGGCATTTTAGACTTGTATTCAACAGAGGTCAGTGAGGGTCGGAATTTTCGTGAGGTGTCGTTTTTTTCAAAAACAAATTTTATTTTTAATCGTTTCATTTTGTAACCAATGGATGAATGGATTGTAATCAATGGACGAATTACAAAATGGAGTGACGTTAAATTGTCCCTTAATTTTATTATTTTCGCTGGTTGAACAATCTGATCACGGCAAAGACAACCGGTCGCAATGTAGCGCTCACGAAACAAACTTTTTCTTGCAACAATTTACTCAAGTGAGGAATTTCGTTCTGTGTGTATGCGATCTTATATGATACACGCACCAATAAATTTCAATTACGTGGTGGCAGACGTATTTACCTAATGAAAGTCAGAATGTTTTACGGAAAACTAATTTCACATGACAATAATCTTGTTGTTGTTGTATTCTGATCATTTTTTTCCGCAACTCGACATCAAACGTGCCTATTTTGCGTAGTCCCAACGTGCCCAGTACTTGTTGGGGACTTCACATACACCCTTGAATTTCTTTGCAGGTGTATGCAGGTTTCCTCACGATGTTTTCCTTCACCGTAAAGCACTTGTGAATATCAAATGATATTTCGTACATACATTTTTTGAAAAACTTATTGGTACGAGCCGGGGATCGAACCCACGACCGGTGCGTTTTACCGTTAGGCCACATGCCAATAATCTACCCTGAGCTGTAAATTATAATAAAAATATATTCCAAACAAACCCATTATATTAATAGGTAACATTTATTAACAAGAAGTCCTCTATTTTAAAGGTATGTTGCCACATAACAGAAACTGTTAAAAAGTAGGTCAAGGATAAGATAGCCACACAGTAGGAATTTATTTAAGAATGGTCAAGTATTAAGCCTGATAAGAAATACACTAGGAAGTTTTACTCCAATAGGCACGAAGCTATTATTTTTAAACGGTTTTTTTCTAGTTTGAGATAGCGGTATTTATCTCTTATTTTAACATAAGCTGTCTTTAACTTACCTAATTCAGTAAAACTTAGT
>JALPQI010014012.1:0-41539 GCA_025490895.1 Thaumatotibia leucotreta
TATGAAAAAAATACAGATAAATAAACCTACCTCAAAAACTATAGGAGATAATTTAATGAAACCAAAAATCGTTGATAAAGTTTATTAATGTGCATAACATATATATTTTTTTGAATTTTATATCGAGTAGTTTCAAAAATAGAGGGGGGGGGGACACATTTTTCAGACTTTGAGAGCTGATATCTCGAAAACGATTTGCATAAATAAAAATTAGATTTATAAACCTTCACATTATTTTCAAAGACCTTTTAATACCTATTAATACCCCACACGTTTATATATTCTATCCCTCAGTTACATGTATGGAGGGCCCCCACCCCAATGGTTTTTTTTACAATTTAGTATCATAATCCTGTAGCGGTTCATACAACACATATCCTTACCAAATTTCGTTACTGTAGCGTTTATAGTTTCCGAGTAAATCGGCTGTGACAGACGGACAGACGGACAGGTGGACAGACGGACATGGCGAATCTATAAGGGACATTTTGGACCTTAAAAACGATAGAATGAGTTTCTAAAGAACGACATCGTTTCACAGGAAAATCAAGCGGTATAGTGACGACAGCGCGCATCACACACGCGACGCCCGCAGCTTTGTATGCGCACGCGCCGTCCCGGTACTGGGAGGACGACAGCCGAGTACCTCCCACCGTGAGGAAGGACTGCAAGGATATCGCCATGCAGCTGGTGGAAAATGAGCCCGGAAGAAGTATTAACGTAAGTTTTTAATCTAAATTGGTCATATTTTAACGACAAACGGGTCTTATCGCGGGATCGAATCAGAAATGAGGTGATCCGGCAGAGAACGAAAGTGATCGACATAGTCCACCATATCAGCAAGCTGAAGTGGCAGTGGGCTGGCCATATTAGCCGCAGAACCGATAACCGTTGGGGTAAACGAGTTCTTTAGTGGAGACCGCGTCTCGGCAAACGTAGTGTAGGACGCCCTCAGGCAAGGTGGAGTGGCGACTTGCGCAAGATCGCTGGTAGAAGCTGGACGCGAGCAGCCGAAAATCGAACACAGTGGCGCGAAATGGGGAGGCCTTTGTCCAGCAGTGGACTGCGACAGGCTGATGATGATAATGATGGGTCTTAATCGCGTAAACTTACGTTTAATTTTATCCTGATGTTCCGGACATGACGTATCACCTGTAGTCGCAGGCAGAGTCAGAGTCAGGGTCAGAGTCTGCCTGCGACAACGGGTGTTTGCCATGTTGTACTAAGCTAAAATATACTTTTACAATTTCATAATTAGCTTTGTACAACACTACTTACGCACCTACCTTGTTTAACTTTAAATCACTCTGAGCGTTTTACAATAAAATTGTTATTCATTGTTTGAAATACAAAACCCTCGAGCTTAAATCTTTTGATTTGAGCTAATAAAACAAAGATAAAAAAGTCACTTAGCAATAAAAATAACAAACTCCACATTTGCCCTTAAAGCTCTCACAAAATTTACATACGATGTCCTCATATTCGTAACAATGTATATGGAAATCCTAAGTTGCCCTTTTATTGCGTTCAACATAGAATTGTAATAAAACGTACAGCCAAATATTTTGCAATCGCGTGGGACTAGAGCACTAGTGAAATCTTATTTGTCACTACAAAGGAATATATTAGGTACCTATTTTAACGAGTGTTCCTGTGTGTACGCCTTTACTACTTGTTATTTTACCTGCATAGGTACTTAAATAAATCATTCACATAATTCACACGTGTACTTGTCTTTACAGGTTAGCAATTTTGATAAGTTAAATATTGATATGTTAGGTAAATATCTCTTGCAGCTCCTCTCATCATCGAATTTACATTTCGACCTTTTGATAATGGAATATTTCAATCGATGATGTTAGTACTCTACATTAGTGACCGTTCAAGTCTAGTATGTCTTGATATTGACCAAGGTAATGTGTACATCAACTTTTTGTATATTTCGTACATATGAAAACACCTATATTTGAGAAATGTGCCAATATTTTAATAAATAGCAAAGACACTAAATTGAGTCCTAAACAAATACAATCATATTTGTGAACAATCCTTAATGGCTCAATATATCGTATAATGTAAATAATCGCAAATAAATATTAGGTAAAATGTAAATAACGAAAGAAGATATCATGTATTTAGGTAAGTGTACACAGAAATTCTTGTACGCAGAAAACTCTCAGCTCGGAGACGAATATTTGTGATTGACGAGTATTTGTAACTTTCTAGAATATGCGAATTGGTAACGTAGTAAGAAAGATAACTCCCATTAAGCTAATCGGTGGTGGAATAGACGTACTCTCGAGATATGTACAATAAGTGCCCTCAAGAATAAAAAAAGCTCACCATACAAAGAGACTATGCAGAAATAATGTGAAACTTGGCATGCCTACAACTGAACAATTGTATTTCTGGTATACGTTTACGCTATCACAATATTTTAAAAAAGAAAACTGATGAGCAAATATTTGTTGAATGGGCTTTAGGAACTATATTTTTCGTTTCATGTTTGGCAACCAGATTTATTTTAATGTACGTGCCAAGTTTTTCTTTAAGTATTGTCGTTATGAAATGAGATCGTTACCTACTACGAGTACAATTTTGTAGCGGCTACAGTATTCTTGGTACCTTACAAGAGCGTCTTATCACAATCACAGGTAATAATGGGTGGAGGAAGAAGACATTTCCTTCCCACGGTGACCGCAGACCCTGAGCATCCGAGTCGAGAAGGTCGCAGACTGGATGGGAGGAACTTGGCGGAAGACTGGGCCAGGGAAAAAAAGCGGAGAAGGTTACGAGCTCAGTACATCCACTCCAAGGATCAGCTTGCGAAATTAGATCCAAGATCCGTGGATTACCTTTTAGGTAAGTTGCTTTTACAAGTTTTTATAAGGTACAATTCCTTTTGATGTTTTTGGATGAAATCCTACGTATTAGAGAACTAACATTTTTTTTACAACTCATCACATCACATCATCAGCCTGTGATAGTCCACTAAAGGACGTAGGCCTCTCTTATTAACTATGCGTATAGACGCATTAGGACGTAAATGCCCACCACCACGCTGTGCAAGCGGATTGACGATCGCAGTAATGTGTCTACTATGATGACTCTGCTGCCTATCATCGATCTTTTTACAACTCATGTCATACAATAAATCAGGCTTCAAATATGTACAACATAGGTACCAAAATTTAACATAAAATTACTTGTGCGAAAATGTATCTGTTTACCGTTAGTAAGTAGATATACTTACCTATTTCTACAACACAAACTGTTATTACCTACTTGTTCCTTTCTTCAATATAAAAAAACTTGGAAACAGATAGTGTCAACAATGATTTATTAGAACCCGTAAGAAGTAGACAATAAGGTGATGACAGGCGGTAATAAAGATAAATGAAGAAGACGATATTGTGTAATAAATAAAACAATATCAACTATGTTACAATAATACTAGATGGAGAAAAGGAGTGGCTAAATTTGATGACTTGTGTTCGTTTGTTATGTTTTCGGATAAGTTTCTTTGAAAATTATGAAAAAAGTTACTAATTTCACCGTGACATGGTGGTGAACCCAATGTTTTTTTTCGTAACTTATATACATAGTAAGCAAACAACTGGGTGAATACTGTACGTGTACAACGTACATATACTAATAATATGTAATGTAACTTACTATGATCTGGTGACTGGTTCGCCGTGTGGTGACGGTAGTAAGAATACATTTGTCACCACCTCAACTCCTCCTGCAGGTGTCGTAAGTGTCGACTAAGGGATTGAAGTGTCACTGACCGATATTTGATAAAATATTGATGATGGGCAGCAGCGTCATCATAGTGGACACATTACTGTGATCGCCAATCCGCTTGCCCAGCGTGGCGATTATGGGCATTTATCTCCTAATGCGTCTATGAGCATAGTTAATAGGAGAGGCCTACGTCCAGCAGTGAACTATCACAGGCTGATGATGTGATGTGATGATGACCTGGTGAAGGTCACAGGAGTCCACTGGATACGGGTAGTGCAGGACCGGTCATTGTGACAAACTTTGGGGATTTGTTCCTTTGATTGGGCCTATGTTCAGCAAAGGTCGTCTTTCAGCTGATATGATGATGATGGCAGATTACCGCGAACATTTCGTACATTACTATTTATAAAATATTTGCATGTTTGGTCAATGGTCCCACCACTATTCAACGGTGATGCACGAGGACCAGTATGCTTAGCCAAGTTGCCAATCGCTAACGCTTAGTAGCGTAGCGTATTTTTCCCTCTCTGTCACTCTTACATATTAGTACGACAAAGACAGGTAACTGCCTTTCGTTTACGATTGAAGATTAAGCGTTAGCGATTGGCAACTTGGCTAAGCACCCTGGGGTAGCGATTGGCGAGTTTTTACTTCGTGCGCAATTTTACTCACCTCACCCAGCAGTGTGGATATTTGAACAGCAGCCAGCGATCAACTATCTTTTGTTCGTTTCTTGGGCGACAAAATAGTCGATAGCTCATAGCTTCCTTGCCTGTGGTGGGACCAGTACCTTAACTTTGTAATTAAAATAGTTTTAGACCTAAACACATGTTGGAATCTTTGTCTAAATTCTCGGCAGCTCCCTTATTATTACTCGTAACATTCATCAAGAGACGACGTCAGATGAAATAATTTATTATTAAATGTAATGTTTTAGTACCTGCGCTATGCTACAAAAATTGGATTAGCTTTAAAACCTATTATTTGCATAATATATTAGGTATAATATATTATAACCCCCGTAAGCTCCTTACATGAAGCCTGACAATTGTTAAGCCAGTTCGCCCCGGTATAACCCCGAGCAAGCAAGTCAAAATCCCAGTGTTACCAGTATAACAAGCTCTCCCTGGCCCCTATACCACAAAACTTTACAAGCGTACAATTCTACAAAATTGTTAACTTTTTGTATGGGAATTTATACAATTTTGTAGAATTGTACGCTTGTAAAGGTTTGTGGTATAGGCCACTGGTATCATACCTACAGTCTGTTACCGTCATCCGGGCATTTATGAAAACGGGTAACGTCGTTCACAAGTATGAACAGTTTACAAATATTGATATTAACTTTACAATTAAATTATATTTCCCTATAACGTGCAATGTAGATATCGAGTTTAGTTGTAAAACCTCTTAAGTATAAATGCTGTAACTTATAGTTTTAAAGTTCAAAATTATTTTCGTGATTTTTGTATGAGATGATGTTTTGTTTTCAATTTCTGATGTATGGATTAAAAACAAAGCGAAAAAGAAATACAAGTGCACAGGTTTTTCTTATACAGAGTCAAAATAGCAACTAAAAACGTGAAAGAGAGGTATGAAACAAGACAACGAAAATAATTTTGACCCAATCCACAAATATAATTTTCAGTTGATTACGTAAACAATAATTGGTTGACATATCAAAACTAGTTACTGCATGTATGTATGTATGTATATGTATAGGAATAAGTAACGAAAGCAGAAATAAATAACATGTATACCTATATAGGAATAGGAATAAATAAGTAAAGACAGAATAAGTAACTATATATTTTTACGTATGCTTAACATTCAACTTTTGGAAGTTTTAAAATAAAAAAAATAACTTAAATAATTATTGATTATACATTTGTATCTTATTATACTATTCTAATAAAAGTCGACTTCTCATCAGTACCTACACTGGCCAGCAATTTGTCATCTATAAGAAATTCCGCAGTGTAACTTACACATAATGTCCTGGGTCGCATTTTATAAAGTCACATTTTACAATTTCGCTGGTTGCCTCTCTAACGCACGCATATATTGGCTAGAAAGAGAGGCAAACAGCAAAATTGTAAATTGTAACTTTATACTCATACTCATACTCATTTATTCATAATATTACAATATTACATGTCAACGTTTCATCATTCTAAGAATACAATTCATGATATAATAAATTCAATTAGTATAAATTAATAGTTATTGGTACAATAATAAAAAAATATATATATAAAGGTATGTCATCAGAGTAAATTATATAAACATTCTTAATTATTATTTATCGCATACGTCATAAAATTCATCCACAGTGTAAAATGCATTACAAATGAGCTATTTCTTTAATTTATTTTGGAATACATTGTGATCCTCTAATGTACGGATAACAAAACGCGACCCTGATGATGTGTGGTTTCATTTACTTTGGAACCAAATCCATACGCTTGTTAATTTGCGCCTGAGAGCAAAACACCTTACATAGAAATATTAAATTACCTAAATATAGACATTTTCCTTAAGTTTCTCGTTGGTGACATGTAAAACGAAAATATATTTAATGATGTGGTGTCATGAATTCTTATTATGCTGTTCGTCTCCATTTTTGAGAATAAACGCGTACGTAAAAATAGAATTAACATTTTATTTCATTTTGATTTATCGATATTTCGAGTTCTTTGAAATATTTTGTGAGTAGGTAGGAGTAAATAAGCTCAACTCAATAACTAAAATAAGAATAATCGTGGGAAGTGCAAACAAAATAAAATTCGAGGATTTCATAAACCTAATTTATCTACGTACTTAACGGAAAAGCCAATAGAAAATTAATCATCGCGTGCGTCAGCCAACCGTTCTCAACGTTACCCTTTCGTTATTTGCTTCCCATATGTACTTAAAAGGTTTTTAATATTTTAATTGCTTTCAAGTGGCCTAACTAAACATTGAAGCGCGAGTTTAGTAACGTTGCTCATATAAAGTGTAATAAAAATAGTGGAGACCTGTTTAAACCTACATATTTTATAGAAACAGTAGAAGAAAAAAAAAATAGCGACTTCACTTTGTATACATAGACGGTCCGTATATAAAAAAAAAAACAAAAATCATAAAAACCTTTTTTTTTTTTTTTCTTAATCGGCATACAGTAATCAATTTTCCCTTTAACATATGGGCGGTATTTTGTTTGATCCACTATTATGTCCCGTGAACAGTTATCCACAATAATTTTGTTATATCTTTTTATCCACCCTTATGCCCTTATAAATTAGTAGGTAATCACAATTAAAAGCTCAGACTCTTTCAATTAAAAGTACTTACGTATTATAACATCAATTATATGATGTCAAAGTTTGTTTCTAGATATTTGCGGAGGTACCCAAAGTTGATAATATGATTTTTCATTCCATTGTGGTTTGTGGTTACCAAATATTTGCAAAGGGAATCAATTAGGTAAATTTTACTACTTTATTAGGTATCTATATTTCAATCACATTATTGCAACAAAAACAAATCGGTATATATTTGTAATCGCAGCAGTTAAGCATAATAGAACAAGTTATCTAACTAAATTGAAATTGAATCGAAGCAAAACAGTATTCGCTACGGTTGATATTTTAATATGATTGAACATTCAGTGCAAGTAAAGGTTCCTTGTATTTAATTTGTTGTTTCAATAGACGTTTATTATTGTTGCATTGCCGACTGTAGTGGAGGCGCAAAAATAATAACAGAGGAATTGAAAGTCTAGTGATTCGATAGTTATGTTACCTACCTAAATATTTAACATTATGCTGAGTTTTGAAAATTTTGCTCACATTATCGTTTTCTGCACAAATTACTTCGACATTTAAGAGAAATGTAAGTAAACAATAGAATAAAAAATATATATTCTTACATACCTGGTTAGTCATTTTGCTATTGAAAAACACAAAAATTCATGTTAAAAATTACAATATAAAATTTACAAATAGTCGACCTTAAAAATTATAATTATGATGAACTTTCGTAATACGTAGGTACAACTACCAACTTTGTAAGTTGTTTCAATATTTGGCCTGCACACTGAGTATAAATGAAATAAAATAAATAATGTATATTCAGACAGAAATCTTAGAACTAGATCACAACTTCCGCCAAACCAGAGTATGGTTTGGCGGACTCTATTGTGTTTTTAAATTTATTTTTTCTACTCCCGCACTTTTATTTGTCATTTACAGGGGCGTGAACACACCCTTAAGCCCCTACTGTACAGATGTCAAGACAAGTCTATATTGTCTATTCCGTATAAACGCATTCGGGCATACACGGAGTGCGTTTTTGGATTTTATGACACCTCGTGTATACAAGACGTAATGAAATACATGGCTACCAACCTTAGAATTTCAAATGTCATTTCTGATGAATAGTAAGCTCTAGAGGAGCTTTCTTTTTTAATTTTGACGTCTCCCGCCCGACCTTGATGATAAATAAAATTATGTTTGACTAAGAATATTTCTAAAAATTACAATCTTATTTGAAAATCAGTGTATGGTTGTAGAAAAAGTATTGTATGCATATGCAACATTGTTTAACTGAGTCAAAAAATGCTCGTTGCGTCTTTAATAACAATTTTCAGCTTCGACTCAAATTGTTACCCACGTCACTCACCTTTTTTGACCTCTCTTAAATAAGGGTTGCATAAAATACTATAATAGTACGCTGCTTACTTTACTTTTAAAAGATTGAAATATATTAGCATAATAAACAACCGCAATGTATTAGCCTGGATGACTAACGAGACACCCTTAACCTCTGAATATAGTCTGCAGACTAACGAGGGTTGACTCGGACAAAGGTGACAGTGTTAGTATAATGATATATTCAATCAAACATTTATCGGGTCACCTCATTTACCTATTAATGTTTCAAAAGACCTAACAAAGCTGAGGTTTTGTAATGATACTGATTCAATTAACAGGTATTTTTGGCCTGCTCGGATTTTAATACCCGCTTGGTATTTGAACGAAGTTTTATTCTTGTTCGGTATTACTGCCAAGGTGATAGTTAAGGTCAAAAAATATAATATTTTCTTCGGTTATCGCGAGGATTACACATGAAATAAAACTATGAAAATGGGTAAATTTAAAATTAAATAAATTAAATTTTGAATTTGGTATTTTTTATCCTCCTTGTATCAAAGTGAGGATGCTAATTTTTTTGTCAGTAAATGCTTTATTTCTAGGAATACTTTTACAAAAAGAAACTAGTTAAAAAGCCCAATAGTTTTTTTTTATTAATAAATTTCTTCATTCCAGAATTTCTCAAAAATTTTTTTCAAAAATTTTTAACACGAAAACTACAAAAAATCGGCTAACATACATGGGGTATATTCTGATAGCTCATGACGTGAGGAATCTAAAAAAAAATTGACCTCAAGGTTTGGACCACCCTGTATGTATACTCCATTTCATGGCCCGATGTCACTGCAAAGTTTTATGTGTGTAATTTGTGCACATAAAACTTTGCAGTGGCATCGGGCCATGGTATTTGAAATGGAGTATAACTATCTATTTAGTTTTCTTAATTTCGATAGAATCTTGTAACTCAATTTTGAAGAAAATTATGTAAATATTTTTTTTATGTAATGGAAGTCCAAGGATGATGCAACATCCTAGGACTGGGTGTAACTATGGAGTCGGAAGTCGGAAGGTGCCCACAGTAATTTGAGAACGAAACTATGTACCCACTTACATAACTCTATCAAGTTTGAGCTCTACAGATCTAGATCGCTACAAAGTCGCGTTGTAGAAATTGCGAACAATACAAGCCAACTTTGAGTTAAATATTTCTGTAATGTCCTTTTTAGAATATTAGGCATCCAAAGTAACCAATGATAGTTGATAAATTCTTTAAACATCATTTTAAAACGATAAAATAGTGTGATAATATGGATCTTTCATCAAATGATTTTATTCAAACTACTTTATTTCACGATGAAAAGCTTATATCCAGCATATAATTTGGGGTCCACTCAAGGTAGGCAGTCCTTTCCGAATGTATAGAATATATAATTATCAAGGTAGACACGAAACTGTTCAGTAGGTACTCGGCAATGTGCCATAAATATTATTACACATTGATCTTTTGAAAATACGTTGCATTGTGCTGCACTAATATTAAAAAAAACTTTTCCTTTTTTAAAATATTCATAATTATTTAAATCTAACGAAATTATTTGAATGACTGAGAGAACTCAGTTTTCATTAATTAACAATTTAAGAAGTTAGTCCCTCTTTTACATTTTATTAAGCATCAATGAATAATAGATACAAAGGTCTAAAGTACGACTCTGCCGACACGGGGACATTACAAACCTAGAACTTTAAAATTAAGTAAGAAATCTTCAACATAAAATCATTATAAATTCAAATGAAAGCAGCGTGGCATTAAGTAAAACTTATGATTTATTTAACACTAAGATAACTTTGCAGATAACTTACTCAGGACAGTTAAGTTGCTACTGAGCAGTTTGGAACTGTGTTAATTCTAGTTTGGTCTACTTAGTAAAGTAAATTATCATACAAATATTTTACGGAAACGGTGACAGCGGTCAGCGTTTTGGAAACAGGGGTTCCTTTGTTAGAAAAGGTCGGATAAGTGACGTAATTTTATGTGAAAGTGTAAATATATGCGGGGATTTACGGCAGTTCATTTAAAGGGCTTATCGAAACGTGAATACGTGTTTTAGTTCGTTGATCGTAAACAGTTACATAACATTTACGCTTTTAATATTTTTCTCAAACATGCAATGAAATATTGTCTTTACGTTCCTTAAAATAGTCTCGGATGTATCGCTTTTAGGGCGCAGTAACTCGCTGGGATGGAAATGGAATTTAATAACACTTTTCAGGCCTAGGCCTGCAAAGTAACTTTTTTTTTTTAATTTCAACAACATTGTTAATTTTTTTGTATTTCTTTGTATGTTTGAGAAAAGCACTATACATGGTGGTGTGAAAACGGATTCCCGGCCTCGTTACCTATCCGGGATATACCAACTTGGCCGGAAATCCTCATTTTTACGGCCTCTGATGTACATTTTAAGCCTCTCAAATTGCCTGGTAAATCTCGAGACGATAAAATATCCCAAATGTTTATGATTATTATTACAAATTATGTATTCATTTCGATTTGAAATTCAACCAAAAATATGATAACTTATAGAATCTTGATAACGTCATACTGTGATGTGGTAGTATCATTCTTTTTTGGTGATACATTTTTCAGTATTGTCAGGAGCTCCATTGTCCGTTCATTTTGAGTGACATAAAGATAAGCGCGGACGACGGTTGCGTGCGGTTCTAAAATAAACTAAAAAATGCTCGTTCCATTTTCAATAGTTCTCATGAACGACGCATTCCAAGCCTTGCTTCGCTCAACTACAGAGGAAACTAACCTAGATTTACGTGGAAATATCTGTTTTATACGTCTTTTTCGTTAGTCTGTCTACGAATTCTCTGAGTCGTATGTAGGTACCGTCAACAACAGCGGAAGCTGCACAAAAGAAGACTTTTTTTATAAAACTATTTGTCAGCTTCATACTCCAAATTGCCTGAGCCCTTCCTTTGCTGCTACGGTTTTTGTTATCAGATTCCTTTTCCTATGCTATTTAGACTAATAAGGTAATAAGTATTTACTTATCCTCGAGATATTGAAGCAAATTACCCTGTACTACATTCTTCGGAAATCATTACAGCTTTATTAATATTTATATGCAGTTATTTAATGATGTTATGACTTTTAGTATATGTATGACTTCTTGATTTGCGTGGTTATAAAATTCTTCCGTCTTCACTGCCGCACTGTACAGTCAAGAGCAAAAGTAAGTGATCATTCGTGTTCGATTATAGACCTTATTCCATTGTGATAAGGCACAAGGTGATCACTTACTTTTGCTCTTGACTGTACCATATCAAAAGTTAAATTAAAACCTATATCTATGTCTTATAATTGGGAACATTGTATTCAGCAAACTTGCTTTATTTTATTATTTTTATTCAGAATTTTAAAATTGATTTGCTTTACTCACATTGTAGTGTTGAAAATTACATTGCCGACAAAATTACGAGCGGGCGAAGCTTAAGCTACTCGCTCGGTTGTTTGCTTAATATGAGCGCATTTTAGCAAAACAAATAATTTAGAGCGTGTATTCGAAAATTTGCCTTTTAAATTGAGGCATTCTTTACAGGTTTATTTGAGTATTCTCATATGGATTTCAACGCGGAACGAGGCGCAGGAACGGACGCTGAGGAGGGAGCGGCTGACGGCACCGCGGTAAAGGCAGACGACCCATCTCTATCCGACATGACCCGCGCGGCCCTCTCTATATTGCTCAAGAACGACAAGGGATTCTTCTTGCTTATTGAAGGTACGTTATTGGAAAAATCGACACGCTCACTGCGAAGTTGTATTATGAAAATTTAATCTATTTCTGAAATTGCGAGTGAATCGTTTATTGAAAGTGATCGTGAAGTAGAAGAAATGAATTAGCATTTTCCAAGTAATATTTTAGTAATGTTTATGATTATGAGACTTATTTTTTGAATACTAGTAACATTCAAATATTTTACCTTGAACGACATGACCTGTACATAATATTTGAAATTTACTAGTACAGTAAGAGGATGATGATCATCATGATGATGATGAGACTTATTTTTTGAATACTAGTAAGTTTCAAATATTTTGTACAGGTCGTTCAAGGTAGAAAGGTCTTGCTTTTAACTTAACGCTTGGATCAGTTAAATATTTCCCCGAAATAACGAGGACTTTTCAACCACAGTATTTCATAATAGTTCTGTGTTTTCAATGGTGCAATTATTTTAGATTCATCTTTCAATTACAAAGAAAATATGTATAGTAAACGTAACTGAAATAAAACCAAACCAACCTTAGAACTGAAAGAGGCTTTTGTTTAATAGTACCGAGAATAAATTTACTAGAATGTAGTCAATATTGCCGATGTAGTTATACCTACGTTGTGTATTGCACTTAACATTTATATCCAGAAACACTGAACATGTTGTTCAGTGGCAAGTCAGGACTTTAACATACTTTACTTGATCGTGTCATATTTTAATCTACCCTCAACAACTAGCTAAAGAATTAATTTGTAAAGTACAGAGTTTACAAAAGTTACGTATGTCATAATCATAATATTTATTTAGATAAAATTTTCTTCGGTTACCGCGAGGATTACACATGAAGTAAAGCTATGAAAACGGATGACCCCTCCCCCCTTTATGGTACTGGCAATTTTTTCAACATTATTTAAATTTCCTTATCAATCAAAATTGTATGTTTCGGTTTAATGCATATTGATCTTAATATGTACCTACTTCAAATGTTTTTTGTAAGGAGTTGTCTCGCTGAGTTTAATGCCGGTCCCAATACTGGGATGTATACCTTTCCTAACATTACAATACAATCAATCATACAAAGGAAGGAAATTCTTTTCAGGCAGAGGAGTAGGGATAGAACCGGCGTAGATTATTTATTTTAACTCTTGCCTTAATTCTGAAAATACTTGTAATGAATAACTAGCTTAATTTGAAAGTTTAGTATGTACATCGACCCTTAAAATGTTAAAATGTTGTCTGTGGTTTAGTATAATTTTCTTTGTGGGTAGTTTTGTACTTATCTTTCTTATTTTGATGGAGGTAGATTTATCAAATTTCCTCCATTGTCAAGTCGCCCGCAGACCCCCAACCCTGTAAAGTGTTCGAAACGTCGGAATTAATTAAAGTTAATTAATATACGCGAGTTCACCCGTTTTCATAGTTTTATTTCATTTATTTA
This sequence comes from Thaumatotibia leucotreta, assembly GCA_025490895.1. Classification (NCBI taxonomy): domain Eukaryota; kingdom Metazoa; phylum Arthropoda; class Insecta; order Lepidoptera; family Tortricidae; genus Thaumatotibia; species Thaumatotibia leucotreta. The sequence continues at coordinate 13,597 of JALPQI010014012.1, forward strand.
GATAATAAATATTTTTAACTTGGACAAAAAAGCGTTAGTAAAATCGACGAAAGCGGAGCCAAACGGGTCAGCGGCTAACAAGGTCAATTAGCCCTCTGAAATCTAAAGTCGGTCTACTATATTCAAAGACTAATGCTTATCGAACCTTTTTTGTTCGCAGTCCTACCCTAAAGTACGTAAAAACTAAGTTCAAAAGCCTTTCCCTAGAGCTCAATGAAAATACCCACTTAATATTCTAGACGTCTCCGCCTTCTCAGGGAATTTGAAACCTGAAATTGGTTTCAGCTTTATCTGCTACAAAATATTGATACCTCGTACGGTATTTCCAACTGGTCACATCGTCTAAAAATACACATGCGCACGGCGTGTCAATTTCATTATGGATAAAGGGAAATCTGCATTAAGAGCGATAATTTACTGCTGAAATGGGAGCTTCTACGTGACGTGTCTTGTGGCAAAGGAACAAACAATGACGAAGGAATTACGGAGCGTCGCCGTGCTCTGCGGCGGAACACGATCGAAACTTTGTACAACAAAGCAGGTGTACCTATAGGTTCGCGATTTCAAACTTTTAATTGAGTGACTCCGTATAAAAAATCGTGCGTCATTTCAAACACGCATCACACTCACGAAGTCTCGAGGCTATTTCCGTGCCACCGCGCTCGTGGACCATGATATAACAAAAAGGCACCGATTAACGGCGTATGAAAAATCGACACGTATTAACGGCCTAATTTTAAATTTGTATAGTGTGTCGAAACCAACTATATAACGTATCAAAAAACTGATTTTATATGTGATGGTTAAGTAGTGTTGTGTGGTGCGCCAGGAATAGCTTTTGGTAATGGTATTTGTGTTTCATGAACTGTAACTTTAATGATAATTCCCAAATATTAGCAGTTTTTGTATTTTATTAACCTACATCTATCCGAGCATCTAAAGAGCAAACACCGGTAGGTAAGGAAAGTATGCTCGATTTCATATTTTCGAATGCAGCCAGATAATAATATTTAATTTTGTACTTATTTTGTAATATATTTAATTTGGTATTAGGGTCTCAACCTATGGTAAAAGCCGTTAATGGGTGTCTCGCACTTTTTTGCTATAATATATTTTATTAAATATATTATTGTCCAAAACATGCCAAAAAAACATCCAGAATTCCTAGTATTAAACGACCCATTTGTTGTAATATTATTTTATTACAAACGCAATCTGGTATAAAATGATATTTCAGTATTCACAAATGCTTAATTTTTGCCATTTTCTGAAAAACTTTCTTAACTAAGCCACTAATATTTATTTGCCGTTATCTGAAGAGAAAAAACAACCGTAGATACCTGCATATTTTTTAACTTTACTAAAAGAGACGTTTGGTAGGTATAAGCCATAATCTAATGTTTATAATGTGTATAATATTGATTTACCAATACTGGGTGGTCCAAACCTTGACGTCAAAAAATTTTTTTTAGGTTCCCTACGTCATGGGCTATCAGAATATACCCCATGTATGTTAGCCGATTTTTTTTAGTTTTCGAGTTATGAATTTTTGAAAATTTTTTTTGAGATATTCTGGAATGAAGAAATTTATTGATAAAAAAAAACTATTCAGTTTTATTAATATTTTCTTTTTGTAAAAGTATTACTACAAATAAAGCATTTACTGATGAAAAAATTTGCGTCCTCACTTTGATACATGTAGGATAAAAAATACCAAACTCAAAATTTTACGTTAAAAATGCATCAAAATAGCATTAATGTACGTAAATAAAAAAAATAAAACATATCCCAAGGATTTTTGGTAATGTAAAGACTGCCCTAGACCTTAAACCTTCGTAAAAGCAAAAAAAAGTGATACTTAATAATGAGGATTTTTCGGAGTAGTCGGTCAAATAAACTTAAAAAAGCTTAAAATTTTAAAGTACCTAGTAAACAATGACTTGAATAACTACACAAATTGAGTTTTCGTGGTATTTTCTGTCTTTGTTTATTGATAAGAACAACAAAAGTGACGAAATTTCACTTTATTTTTAAATTAAAAATTTAGAAGTTTTTTTTTAAGTTTATTTGACCGACTGAGGACGGTAATTTTTTTGTCAATAACTGCTTTATTTGTAGTAATATTTTTACAAAAAGAAGTAGCTACTTAAAAAACCTAACAGTTTTTTTTTATTAATAAATTTATTCATTCCAGAATTTCTCAAAAAAAAAAAATTCAAAAATTCATAACTCGAAAACTACAAAAAATCGGCTATCATACATGGGGTATATTCTGATAGCTCATGACGTGAGGAATCTAAGAAAAATTTTTTGACGTCAAGGTTTGGACCACCCTGTATAACGAGTAAATTGCACTAAAACGGTTGGTTCTATTAAAATCACGTGATAGCGCAATGCGGCCTTGCGGCATATAAAATAAAATTAGGTAGCTTATTTGTCCATATAGGACCTATAAGCATTTCGTGTAGGCCTTCCGCAAGTGTAATGTGACATCTTGCTGGCGACGTAATATTATACTATTGTCTAAATTAGGCTGGGGTAAGGGTAAGTCTATCTCTAAGATATTATTTCGCAGCACTTGTGCTAGGAGTGCTGACTTTGTTATGGGCATATGATAGAAAAAATATATTTACACGGCCTTAACTTCAAGGTATAAAAGTCGTGTAAAATTTTTGTTTTTTCTTAAAATCGGCATCTGCATCTTTAACGTCGACTGTACATTACAATAAATGAAATTCACTTATTCGTTATGTCGTCGTCATATTTATAACCACAACGTAGCATTCTCCTATCAGTCACTCTCTCATTTCACACTGTCGGATTATGACGGATGTTTTATTTGAGGTGATAAATATGACCGTAGGTACTCGCGCGGAAAACTTTTACTGGGCAGGATTTAATTTCGTTTACACCTTTCTTATTCCAAGTCTTTGAAATATCGCTAGAATGTCGTATTACCTACATTAATTCAACTTAGCCATATACCTACTTAAATTAATTTTCATTTTTCATTTGATAAAATACAATGCCCATGTTCATGATTGCTACAGGACTAAAAGCCCGGCCACGACATTGGTCTTAGGCGACCGGCTTAGCGGAAAACCATACTTGCGATACTTGGTTGTTTTCTACGTTGATACACACTTAAATTCACAGTTTAACAGCTTTACATTTGATAAAAGTTAAAATTTTTGGATAGTAACGTAGCCCTTCCAAGGTGGCTGATTCACTAATCAAGATAGTAGATCTTGCAGGATACTCTCAAACTATGCAGCTGTTGGCCACTGTGTGAAGTGACAGAATAACAATAAAAAAGTGATTGAAACAATTGCAGCGTTACGCTCAGTTAGACGCATGTGATCAACGCAATAAGTTTATAACTCTATAAAATATCAAACGCATGCTACCTACACTACGATCAACGCACAAAATAATCGGCCTACTATGCTGTGATAATCGCTAGCAAACTAGTGATAGAGTTACAAAACTTTTACCAACGATATTTTTGTAACTACAATAACAAGAAAAACTTTGAGGATTAGTAAAGTTTTATGAACACTCTGCCACACATATTTCAAAGAAGTATATTTAAAAGTTACTTTAATAACCTGCTATAACTTCGTTCTGCTAAGAATAATATATTTCTTTATATGAAAGTATCTGGTCGAATTTATTTATGCCTTTAAAAAGGCATTGAACCCATTTAAGATTTTGATATAGACGAAAGTGCATTCGTAGGAAAATTAATTTTTTTTCTTTAAATCTTGGCTGGGTCAACATTATTTAGGGTAATTTTTTATTCACCGTTCAAATTCTAGAGGATTAATTTTAAGATCATATTGATGAACTTTTACTATGGGCCGACAGCTGATTCAAAAGAAAAAAATCAGATGTTCCATACAAACACTGAGATATTTTAAGTAGGCGGAAATATATGGATCATATTTTTTTTCTCGATTCGGTTGTCGGCCCCGTAGTAAAAGTTTATCAATTTGACCTCAGGTTTAACCTTCTAAAATTTGAACGGTTAATAAAAATCAACTTGTATAATGATCAGTGATCGGTTTTTTGGATTGACCATCGCGGGATTTCGCGTATAAAAATGACAGGTGTGACTATAAAAATATGAATACTATTATATTACATTAGGAACAGTAACATGGCAAATTGCATGGAAATATGTATAAATAACCAAAGTTTTTTTTTTCAAGTTACTATACAAGACCCGCCCCGCCGAGGGAATCCAAAAAACCGATCACTGATAATGATAACCTGTATAATTAACATTTTACTGTTTTAATAGGTGGACGGATAGACCACGCACACCATTACAACAATCCGTACAGAGCTTTGGACGAGACCCTGGAGTTGGAGACAGCGTTATTGGCAGCATTGGAGCGTGTCAACCCGGCTGAGACCCTAATCGTGGTTACTGCAGACCACGGACATGTCATGACCTTCGGTGGTCAGGCCACCCCTCGTGGTCATCCCGTTTTGGGTAACAGTCTTCAATCATCCTTAATTACTTTTCTTTTATAATTGAAATAGGTAGGTCATCACTTATTGTCAAATGACTTCAAAAAAGGAGAAGGTTCTTAATTTGACTGCATGTTTTTTTTTGTATTATGTTTGTTACCTTAGCACTTCCGACTGGGTGAATTAACGTTGATAATTATTTTTTACTTGAAAGCTGATGCTTATTGATTACTCTTATTTTAATTTGGTTCAGTTTTGACAATGTCATCCTTGAGAAAACCATATGTCTTAATATTTGCATGTTCACGACATATTGTCGAATAACTCAATATCACGCCAGCCGATTACGATAATTATTTTTTTATCCGACTTCATAACAAACCGAGATGGCGCTGTTGGCTAGTCGGGGTATGATGATAGGATTTTGAAGAAATCGATCGAAGTCGATTTTTTTTTTCATTTTTAATTTATACTTTTCATGATTAAAATCGTTTAATCAGATATCATGCGTGCGGTCATAATATAATATGGATTACATGTTTACGTGTTAAACTTATTTCAAATGCTTTTATATTTGATGTTATCGTTTCTCTGACTTTGATGTTTGCTCCATCTACTTTATAAAGCTACGGAATTGTACGTTTAAAATTGTATAAGTAAAGGATTTTTTAATAAATATTTTGGGACATCTTACTCAAATCGACCTCGTCCCACGGTAAGCTAAATTAAGGCTTGCGATTTGGGTACGAGGCGCCGTTATGTATGATGATGATGATAAGATAATGTTTAATCATTAAACATAATTCAAGCTCAAACCATACATCAATTGTATTGCTTTGAAACAGGCTGCAAAGCTCATCTCTGGAGATTTTTAGATTCATAACAGAAGGCTCAACTAGTTAGATTCAACTTTCAAAATAGGTAAATGAGTAGTTTAAATACAAATTGCAAATAAATCATACCCTTGGACCAACTTGAGCAGTAAGTTGTAATTGGAAATACTTACTTCAAATTGTTAAGTTCAAGTGAAACAGTATCAATTAAATACAGTGACAGTGACAAAGTGGAAAGTGTGCGAAACGGAACAATGAAAAATTATGGTTTTTTCAAATCAATTCTTAATCTACCGGAAGACTTTTTTACTGGCGGATTTAGAAGTTTTGTTACGATTGATTGAAAGCTGTAGGGATTAAAAATAATGGATGGATAAAAAATGGTCGAAGATTTTTTGTTTATTCGTTGTTATTTATTTCAGAGGTGCTTTTTCACATCTTCTGTTTATTTTATAACCGATTTAGAACTAAACCGTGTTGGAGTAAGATGAAATGGATTTTAGAATCGGGTAAAACTAAATGCTCAAGGACAGCAGAAGCAGCAGACAACTTTTCAGCATTCAGAATCAGGGATCTGATACCGGTATTTTCTCTATACAAAACTATAGTTATTTTTTCGTTCTTGTTTGTTCTTCGGTATGCATATAAATTCTTTGTTAATGAGTAATTTAAAAATATGATGTTGTAAAGTAGATACAATTTTGAGTACTACATAAAGAGTCTAAAACATTTTAATATATTGGGCTAATTCGACGTTTTTCTAAAAAACCGGTCACGATCCCTGTTCAGAATACCATTTAACTTTACTCCAATGTAAAAGCCCACTTGACAATTGACTAACATCGCTTCACATGTTTGAGCGCTACAAACCCTGTAATTGATACCGAATACATTTGCCAAAATGAGCTTTCATTTGGAATATATTACTGCAGAGATATAAACCGATCACTTGACAGCCAATACCACATTAGGCTAATCGGGAAAGCGTATCAACATTAATGCGATATTAGATCCTAAACATGTAATTTGAACTTTTAGTACCGATTTAACGCCCGTAAAATTTACATGTACTTAAATTGTGTACAGGCGCGGATACCATGGTGTCAGACATCGATGGTCTTCGCTATACTACATTGCTGTACGGCACAGGGCCCGGCCATGCCGAGCCGCGGGCCGTGCCGGCAAACGGCACCCTGACGTCACCGGACTCTGTTCACGCTGCCGCTGCCCCTCGACAGTGGGCTACCCATGGAGGGGAAGATGTGCCTGTTTATGCATTAGGTATGTAATAAAAGACAGAACCTAGTGAAGATCACAGGAGTCCGCTGGATGCGTGCCAGTGTGTAGCAATCTTTAGGGGATGCCTATGTTCAGCAGTGGCCGTTTTTCGGCTGGCATAAATACAGTGACAGTGACATGTAATATATCATCAGCCCCCTTCAATCCAGTGCTAGACGTAGGCCTTTACCTATGTATAGGGACGAATTTAGGAGGTAGATGCCTATAATCGCCACGCTTGTCCAGGTGGTTTGTGATTGCAGTCGTGTGTCCACTATGATGATGCTGTTGCCTATCAAAAATGTTCTGTAAACGAATAATCAGTGACGCTTAATTTAATCCCTTACTCTATTGGGGTTGTAACAAATGTATTCTCACCGTCGTCATCACGCAGCGCAAACAGCAGGAAACAAACATAATAGTTTCTATTGATAAGGAGGAAAAATAAAAGTGTCGATTTAAAGGTACATGATTATATTTAATATGTGCATTTTTGTCGTGTCAACACGAAAATAAATACTACCTGGTTAAAGACGTTTATTGACTCAAAAGAAATAATTACATTTCACTTAATGAGTACAGGTATTTTTTACAAATGTAGTGAGCGCCTACATGCATAGACACATGTTACAATAAATAATAAAACAAAGTTATTACTAATAAAACTACGAGTAACTACTTATACTACCAAACTATAGAATAATTCACTCAAAACATAAACATGTTGTTTTTCACTTTTGGAAAAAAAGATATGTGTATGGAAGGTATATTAATATTTTACGGGGCGGCACAGCACCGAGCGGTCGGCACCGGCCGGTTGCTAAGCTGGCGATAAGACATTGCGATTGTCAGGGGCCGTATTTAGATAATCGGAATTTCTGAAAGTATATTATGTGATTTTAATTTATTTTTAAAGATTGCTAAACTTGGTGAGTCTTTTATATTTTTGGGAAGATCGTTATATATCCGTACACCTTGGTATGTTAAGTTTTTATTACCGTAGTTTTTAGTCCGCGGAAAGGGTAGGGATAGATTGTTTGCACTTCGAAGATTTCTTTTACCACTTTCTTTGTTGGTTTTAAATGAGATTTGACAGTGTAATTCTTTGTGCAGTATGTTTCTTATTAGTATATTGGTATTGTTATAATATAGTTGATTTATGCTCATTAGCTTAGTTTCGGAATAAACTGTTGTTGTAGGTGTTAAATTATCAAAATGAAAGAGTTTTTTATTAATTTGTTTTGGATTACTTGGATTTCTTTAAGATTAGTTTTACAGGCACTGCCCCATATTTCAATGAGATAGTTCAACCGAGATTTTATCAGTGAATTATATATATTACAGCGTACCTGGTGAGGAATTAAAGTAACAATGTTTCTAATGGAAGCCAGAATAGAAATCAACTTTAATTTAATTTGTTTTATGTGAGCAGTCCACGTAAGGCTATCGTCTAGTATGAGACCTAGGTACTTCTCTTGTGAGGATTGTTTAATTAAGGTATTGTTAACGGTTAATGGGTTAAATGTTGGATATTTTTTATTTTTAGATTTGAATATCATGTATGATGTTTTAGAAGCGTTTATTGTAAGCAGGTTAAGCTGAAACCGTGTATGTAATATTTCTAGATCTTCCTGTGCTGATTTAACGATGTCAGTTATTGAGTAGCCGTAATAGAAAATGCATGTGTCATCTGCATATAGGGAGATATCACCATGTAGAGTAAGCGTACTTATGCTATTAATATAGATATTAAAGAGAAGTGGTCCTAATAACGATCCTTGAGGAATGCCACATGTTGTGAGTTTAGCTGTGCTTTGGTATTTGCCAGTCTTAACAACTTGGTAACGATTTGAAAGATAAGACATAAATATTTTATGTCTTATCTTTCAAATCGTATCGTACTACCTACAATATTTATCAGAATCACTCCTGTTAGTACCAGGTAAACTGACAATCACACCTACCAAATTATTTTGTAATATATAAATATAAATGTATCAAAAACATAGGTGTTAATTGTCACTTTGTTAATAACTATGGTACCTAAACGGAGCATCTCATTAGAATGCCTCGAAAGATGATGAACGAGGCGAAAGAAGAGGATTGTGTCGAGGTTTTTTATTATCTGTGGAAGCGATACAGTTATTTGCGTAGGTATTTCGTATTACGGCGGAAGGGAGGAAACATTAACTGCATACACGAGTAATTAAAATTTGTTTTGCATTAATTAACTAGAACGTTAATTAGTGAAACAGCAAAGCAATTTTAGTTCAAATATTTAATAACAATTATTAATGTCATCAATACTGTATACAAGTTATGATTATTCATGTAGTTCACGAAGCACAGGATCATACAAAAAAGTTCTATTTACACTTTACAAAATCGTACACAGCGCGGCAGCGGTACATATTTTTAAAAGCCTAAAAATATTTAAATGTTGTTTGCGACTTTTCACAAACCGGAAATTCAACGCGACTATATTTACATACATTTAGGACGCAATTGCCGCCCAGCGCTTGCTGGTTCAACTGAATGCTAAGTATCTTTACCATAAAGTTGGTCGTGTGTAAACTTTAGTACCCCTGCCTCAATTTTACCAATAATAGGCAATGAATGGCAAGTCAAACAACATCTTTTTTTCGAACTGTCAAAACGATTGCCACTATGAAGTTTCTTATGAAATACGCAAAAGTGACGTCACGTTTGTGTACTGCCAAATGACCTACTCTTTTAAGTTATTTCCAATTTATTAAATATAAGTTCTATGCAAAAATTGCTGGAATCTACATTTTAGTAATATTTTTTTCGTGTAGGTATCATGTCGTGCTCAATATGAAATAATTTATTTTTACAACAATCATCATCCCTTTTCAATCCAAGTGGAAATCTACGAGTATGTTACAAATGAAATAACACAGACACTACTTTTTTCTCACGTAACCAAATAGAGGCAGCTAATTCGAATTCAAAAGCATTTAATTCGACTTACGGAGAACATAAACAGTCCGTTAGCAAAAATGTTTTGCCTAAAGTAAAAGTTCCTTTATTTTTTGGTTCCGTACCAATGAAACAAAGGGGAACCCGTATCAAATCATTTCGTTATCAGTCAGTCTGTTTGTCTGTCTGTCGGACAAACCCCTTTTTGTCAGGATTGCGTAGATAGAGGAAAAGTAGGAATTAAACACCAATACATAAACCTACGCACCCACAGAGCAGTGAGAAAATTAACCAGCCAATGAAAATATACGTCTAATCAATTATAATAAATTATGTTCGATGAAATGCAAGGGTAATCAAAACCTTTACGGTTATAACTGTAGTGTTGTTTCGATTTAAGACGTCTTTCTTCTATTTACGAGTAAGTAAACAACTACATAGAAATAGACAGTCATTTTAACAAACATTGTGAGCTAACAAATATTTATATAATTTTATTGAAAATTGAATAATATTTAAATTTTTTCTCTGTATTGTATAGTGCTATGTATCGTACATACTTTTGTAGGCGTAAACAAAATTGCTAGTTAGGTATATACATTTTTTATATCAATTTCAGATATTTTTTTAAGCTTTACGATAGCAATATCCTGTTATTTGAAAAGTAATGTACTAATACATCCGTGGTATCTACATACAATCCGGTGAGATGGAAGGCCATTAAAAGTTTGCGGTTTACTTAAGAAACATTGTAAAGTTTAACAATGAGTAGGTAAATAAAATTAAACGAGTAGGCTCGGGATTTTCTTTTAGCGGTTCGCATTTACATATTTAATTTAAACAAGTTACGTTTATGTAAGTTAGATTCGAGTTTTGTAACTGGTTTCCTTTATGCGATGAGCTTGCTCTTTTGTAACTGTTTGGGAGAAATTGTTGGTACTTAACGTCAAAAATATCGGGCCCCTGAAAATGCCTGGAGGCGGGTAAAAGCTAGTGGTTTACGTAACATGGACATGGAAGATGCTTTAACTATTTTATGCTCGAAAATTCATGAAATTGTTGTGTATCTACTTTATAACGCACGAGAGCACAAAGCCTTTTAAAAATGTTTTAAGTGGGCAGGTGTCTTATGCTATTTTTGAGCACTACTTAAGTGTGCATAATGAAGTAATCACGTTTCTTTTCGTTCCAATCTGTCATTATCTTTTATTGTTTATCGCTTATAGCATACAATTGCCAAATGCCATCATCAGGCCTGCTGTTCTAGGTACACACTAACAGTTACATAGTGCGACCATACATAACATGGACGTCTAACGCCAGCTCAAAAATGCCCCCAAAACTAATTGTTCAATTGTGCCAAGATGGGCAGGACATAGCGCTTTTCGAGACAACGCGCATATTTCGGCGCAACATCTTTGACAAATGTTTATTGAATATCGCCAAGCAAAACTTTGATGGACCAATCACAACTATTTTTAAATGGCGGTTTAGGTTTTTATAGGTTGACATTCAAATTCATTGCCGTGATGCATTAAACAGGGGAAGACACTTGTCAACTAAAATTCAGGACCGTTTTTGAAAGTCAATTTAGTATGGCGTGCGGCTTCCATGTTTTATTTGTTCGTAGGTTACATAATATTAATAATAGGGCTATTCAATGACAGGGATAGACAGACAGCGGAGGTTTAGTAATAGGATTCCGTCTGTCACTCTTCGGATGCGAAACCCTAAAAGGGATGACGTTTTAGGTTTCAAGCATCGATATGAGCATACTGATAGATGGGTGAACGACACATTTATTGTCGTTATTTCATCACGTCAGCCAGGCGACAAATATAAGCGCAGTTTATTTGTGGAACATTTTCCATACGTTTTATTAATAAATGCCTTTGAGTACATGTATCTCAAAATTATATAGGTAGTTGTTTGATTTTAGTGTAAACTTCACTAATCATAGTATTACCTAATGAAGATTTAACAAATGACAAAACATTTTGGTATTTCTCCGTAAAATATCAGTATAAATGTCAATGTTACCAGGTACAAGATTATAATTATCAGACAGGTTAAAATAGTACATTACGACACAAGTGCGAAAAACATGAAATTCGAAACGAGTGACGATGTTTTAAAACACGACCGATAGAGTGTTTTATATCGACACGAGTTACGAATTTCGTTTTTGCACGTGTCTCGTACGACGTTTTTTAGTGCAGGTGGCCCTCCGAAGTTTTGGACCTGACGTAAAATGATACACTTCTCGCAATAGAGCCTAAAAAACGCACCATCTGTACTAAAAAATAATTTTATTTTATTTTATTTTATTTTATTTTATTTTATTTTATTGAGAACCAGAACAGTCACATCATTACAGTTACAAGAAGTACACAAGTACAAGATAAATAGGCATAAACAGACCTGGCGGTTCCTTAATGTACTCAATATTAATCACACTTAAAACTACATGGTAAACAAATGTAGGTATTTATACTAACCTAAGATGCTAACCTAAACATGGTAAATGTGTAAACAATGTAGGTATTTATACTAACCTAAGATAGGGACAGCAACAACTGCTATTAGTTTAAGTAGGCACATAGTATTACATAATCTTACGCTTAACAAGCGTTTTTACACTATGCAATGAGCAATTGAAAGGGTCAATGTCAAACAGATGTTTATTATAGTAACTAGGGACTCGTCTGAAAAAGGTATGCCTAGAATATTTTTTACGAGAAAAACTGATATGAAATAAAGACCTAGGACGCAAGGGAAGCCGCGGGCAATTAAAATTAATTAAACCTAAAAGGTTGGGGCAGTGCACAACACCTTTAAGTATTTTAAACAAAAACATAACATCGAGGTATATTCTCCGGTTCTGAAGAGAAGGCACACAAAAGTGTTTCAAAGCAGATGTGGTATTTTCAAAATAAGTGCCTGTTCTATAACTTAAGGATTTTACGAAGACACTCTGTATCCTTTCTAACCGGTCAATATGCACTTGGTACTGGGGTGTCCAGACCACAGAGCCGAATTCTAGGATACTTCTTACTAAAGAGTAAAATAATAACTTATAAGTGTAATAATAATTTAAGCGTAGGATGAAAATGTATGAAGTATTGTGTTCGTTATTTGATTGAACTGTGAAATTCAATTCCGATTTTATTATTTCATAGCAAGTTTGAGAAAAGCTCTATACTAGCTTCGCCAAAATTAGCAAGCTTTGTATCTGTGCCAAACACCTAATTTATCTACGCACCCTGCTAAGTTTGGTTTCGTAGATTTCGTTTAGTAGATTGAAGTGTCATTGACTATTTATTTATCAAAGATAAATAACGGGCAGCGGCGGCATTTACAGGGGACAATTTCTGGAATCGCCAATCCCCTGGTGATTATGGGCACCTCCTAATGCGTTCGCACGCATAGGTGATACGAGAGGCCTTTGTTTGTGGACTAATACAGGCTGATGGTTAGGGTGCTTCTTATTTTTGCAATTTTGTAGGATGTTCGAACCAATAAAGGAGCTCTTTGCTCTCCCGAGTGCAATTTTCTATGGGGCACCCTCTCCTTTTGTTATTTGATAAGTACACCATGCCAAGAACAACATTAGGGCTTGTGGACGAGTAGGTAGGGAGTTAGTATTAGTTTTTTGTATAAAATTTGTATCTTTTTATTATTACTGTTATTTTGAAAATAAATGAAATAAAATTAACCTATGAAAGGTTAACGTATACCTAGTTAACCATTTTTTTTTTCAATTATTATAAACAAAAATTAGAGGTCGCTACCGAAGTATGAAGTTCAAGAAAGGCAAAATGATTAGTCGTTTTTTTATTACTTCTGATGGTGGTGGTCCCAAGATATTTATTTATTTACTTGTTCCCAGGACCAATGGCGACGGTGCTGTTCGCGGGCGTGGTTGAACAAAGCTACATTCCCCACGCGATCGCCTACGCGGCGTGCCTAGCACACCAGTCGCGTCGGTGCCAAGAAAAGAGTAACTTCACTCAGACACAGGTAATTGTAAAATTGAGGTACTGTGGCTGAAATCACAAATATAGACCTTGTGTTTTAACATGTTCGCTGAGGGTTTTGTTAAGCTTAGATGTGTCCTGTAATGCTGAGGCGTGAGTGGCTCTATGGTGAGTTATATTACGCGTTAAAATTAAGTTCGACAAAACTACGTCGTTTTATGGAAGCATCTCTTTATAAAATATAATAATTTTCATTTAACCAATCTTATAGTACCTATATAAATATACAATAACCCCCTTATTCATAAACGTCTGCTAACTTAACAAGCCGCTAATAATTGTTTGTCCCTTTTGCTCTTACGGACACATTGTTAAGACCGAAACGGACAAACAATTATTAGCGGCTTGTTAAGTTAGCAGACGTTTATGAATAAGGGGGTAACTCTTTAAAATTATTATTTTTTTTTTAATTTTCAAATTATTTATTTTCAAAACTACAATTTATGTACATATATCATAGGTATTAATTCAAGTAAACTAATTTATCAAACCGCCCCGCATCGTCACAATACGAGTAGGTATATTCATTAACCAAAATCAACTATTTACATGCAAATATATTGAATTACTTAAGCCATCTTAAACGCAGCCAAATTTTATAAAGGGTAGTTTCATTCGTGAATGTCATTTTAAAATGAGACTGTACGTCGGATGCAAATATTACCCTTACCATTTAGTTCAACTGTATTATTTTGCAAATAATTCACTTTCTTCCAAATGAGGTGGCCTCCGTAGCCTGATTAGAATCCAGCAGGCTTAGCACATGATTGGTGCGACAGTATGTCGCTGCGAGATAGATCTCCCATCCTTCACTGGCTATATTAACAAAAGAGGGATGGATAGACTATCTCGCGGTGAGATATTGTCGCGCCAATCATGTGTTAGCATACTGGGTCGTATTTATTTGTTCTATGCCGTGGAGTATGCTATGCTAGGCTGGTAAAGTCAATCATGCTAAGAGAGGGAAAACTACGATACACTACTAAGCGTTAGCGATTGGCAACTTGGCTAAGCATGCTGAGGAGAATTTTCTGTAGAAGGTCCATTTTCGCTACAAAGCGGAAAAATCACGGGATCCGCTACAAACGTAGCGCGCAACAAGAGAGACAAATCCTCGAAATTTAGGAATTTCGTTTTTCGCGGTAGGGCCGCTGAACGTGGGTTCAGGGTCACGAAATTCTCCACTGTACTTATTTATAACATTGTTTAATCTGATGCTGCATGCGAAACGAAACTGCGAGTACGTATACAATAGACTATGGCCACGAAAACTCATGGTAAAACTACAGAGCATGGCGTCGCGTTGTCGGGAACCAATTGAGTGCTCTTACACGTTGTGACGGAGTCTTTTGTAATTTATTGCACTTTACTGTAAACTTTTAGTTACATGTAGTTTCGCCACTATCAGGCACACAAATCAATTTCCCTGATTATATGGGAAAAAAATTGCATATATCATATATTTTATTAGAACACCATTAACATATTAGGTTAACAAATCATTTAAATATAAATTAAAGTCATTTAAATTGACTATTAATACAGGGTTTGAATTCTGAGGCATAAAATAAGAACATTTTAAATAATGAGGACATATTATTTAAGATGGATGCATACTCGTATGTAGCTGAATGAATACCATATGTATGCACTCGAGACCATCAATGCGTAATTGCACAAATTATTGAAGGAACTATGTCAAAGTAACTAACACTATAAATCAAATTGAAATAAATCTCTCACTAGGTACTTGTTATTTAGACAGGGTTCTAGACGAGATTCCATTGCCCATTATACAATCGTATACGATAATCAAAAAGTGATAAATATATGAGAATGACAGATTTAACCGAAAAGTCAGGTGAACAATTCCATACATTATTCATCTTAGGGTGCTTACAAGTTGCCAATCGCTAGCGCTTAATCGTCAATCGTAAACGAAAACACACACACACACTAATACGATAGAGTGACAGAGAGGGAAAACTACGATACGCTACTAAGCGTTAGCGATTGGCAACTTGGCTAAGTATGCTGGTTCTGTGATTTTTCGTTCGATTCTGTCATTTTAATACATTTATTACTCATTGCTTATCACAGATCAGTATAGATAGCTAACGGTGGCATGGAACATGTCGCAGCGTTATGGCCGATAGGCCTTTATAGTGTGACAGATGCGCGTCCTATGAGCCAGTCGCAACTTACCCGCGACTGCAGGATGAGCTCGGACATATCCACAAAATGCCGAATTGTGCTGTTATTTCTTGTAAAAATAGGAGTGTAAATAAAAATTTCAAGGACTATTGAGTCACGTACAACATGAAAATATTGATTTTTTTAGTTATTAGTTGACAGAACCACGTATTTTTACAAATAATATATAACAACAAACCGCTGACATAAATGTCATAATGATTTTACTTGGGCGTACCAATTGGTTGAACTATTCAGTGACAAATTGTATGTGCGTTTTACATTGACAGCTTAGAATAGCAAGCAAGTTGCAATTTGGTAAGTGACCGTGCAATGTATCCAATTGCTAGCGATATTCACAACCGTCCTGTCATTTCTTGGTACGGCCGCTGCGAGCAGGCCGCGAACTAGAGGTACGACTGACCGTGCCGATGACAAAATAAATAGGGTCGATAAATTGTTGATGTATTTGATTATATTCAATTTTTCTTTCATATTTTGACCTTTGTATCAATATCTTATCTTCATAAAGGTAAAACAATATATATAGATTATATCGCGTATTATATTATTTTGAGCCTTTTACAATAACCGTTGTCAAAGGTTGAAATTGTTTTATTTAAATATGTGACCATCGCGGAAACGGCTGATAACATTATATTTATAAATATCTAAATAATTATTTGTTCATGTGATTCCCAGCCACAATTAAGATAATGTCGTTAATAAATTGCATTGTTCATATTCAAATATATGTTTATAATTGAAATTCTGTAGTTTATTATTTACAAACCAGATCCGACACGAAAGTAAGAAAAAAGTTTTCTAATTTATTATTAAACGACATAAAATGAAAACAAACAATATAAGGACTTAACTTAACTACTTACCTATAAATAAAAAAATTGGCCTAAATGGGTTGTATAGCTATACAAAACGCTGTGCAAGGTACTGGCCAGCCCTTTGGTCGCCTGAGGTCTCTCTTAGGCGAGCCGCTTGATCTAGAAAAGTCCATGTGCACTTGGCCCCCATGGCCCCAAGGTCTCCACACCAAACGCCGCAAATATGTAGCTGGTTCCTAAAGCAGCATATTTGCGGCGCTTGAGACTTTCGGCTAATGATGCCGCGGCGCCAGCAACAACGCTGGTGGCCGAAACATGGGACGGTGCCAGTGTCAACGCAGGTGGCGTCCCAAACTAGCGGCCGACCCATGCTCCAGGGCACTAGCGTCATTCCGTCAGGACTCTTGCCGTCGTCCCTGGCCAGACCGTTGGGCTCTAGGACAGCCGGTATTTTCGCGCTAACAAGGGCGCGACGGATAACGTAATGATTATAAAGATTAGATACATCGTCCAATGCGATATTTTAATCTGTATTTATTTCTTATTAAATGATAGATCGATTTTAATGTTTTTCTTAATATTCCGGTCTTATCAAATATCTATGGATAATAATTTATCGACGTAGCCTCCTCTCTAGTGCCGCATCATATGGTAGCGCTTTAGCCAATCACAGCGTGGCAAAGGCCCGACCTCGGAGACACCGAGACTCATTACAATTTCGCTTCGTTACAAATCTCTCTCTTTCATATATCTATGTTGCTTATCGTATGCGATTACAGAATGCCATCTTGGCTAGGCACGTTACTTTGCTTTAGAATATTATACAATATACATTTATTGCAACATAGAATTGGGATGTTTCACTTAACCATTAACAACATTATGCAAGACTTTAATTTGCAGATAAAGAAGAAATATTATGTATATCCCAATGCCAAATTAGTTTTTAATGCTCCGTAGCCAAATCTGTTTTTAAACCATGACGTAGGTATGTTTGAATATAAACATTATGATATTGTTGTTACTCTCTCTCCTATTTAAGAGCTTTGCTTTTGTCGGTGAAGCTCAAAGCACGCTCGCCACTTTCCTGGATCCCATGCCATCTCTTTCAGGTTCTGATATCAATGTAATTTCTTCTTGGTCTTCCTCTTCCACGCTTTCCTTCAATCTTTCCCTCCTATATGCATTATGATTTTTGTCAGCCTCCGTAGCTTAGTTAGTAGTGACCCTGCCTACGAAGCTGGAGGTTCCGGGTTAGAATCCCGGCGAGGGCATTATTTGTGTATTTATTTATCACAAATATTTGTTCCTTGGTCATGGCTGTCTATGTATTTAAGTATCTTTATGTATATCGTCGCCTGGTACCCACATCACAAGCCTTAATTGAGCTTACCGTGGGACTAGGTCAATTTCTGTAAAGATGTCCAAAAATATTTATTTATATTTATGAGGTTGTCATGTTGTATCAGATGGCCCAACATTCTTCCTCTTCTGTTCAAGTGCCTCCCTATTGTTGTTGCTATTCGTTTTTTAATTTGGCTTTATTCATTCAATAGACCTTATTTAAGTCCAGTCGTTGCACATATATTATGATTAAGTGTACAAATTAATGTGCATCGAACACTAGCTCTATACAATGATGGGTGAAATAACGGAACCCTATATTGATTGAAAGTATCACAATTATCAGTCATATTTTAAAGACAAACGGGTCTTAATCGCGTTACCTTACGTTTAATTATATCCTGACGTTTCGGGCATGACGCTACCTACACCCGTGGTCGCAGGCAGACTGGCGAAAGAATAAATAAATAATAAAAAAAAAAAAAACAAATGTCTTACGACATCTTACACAAATCAACCTAGTCCTACGGTAAGCTCAATTAAGGCTTGTGTTGTGGGTACCAGGCGACGATAATAATCATATAATAGATAGATACGTATAGATGCTTAGATACATACACAGCCATGACCAAGGAACAAACGTTTGTGATAAATAAATACACAAAGAATGCCCTCGCCGGGATTCGAACCCGGAACCTCCAGCTTCGTAGGCAGGGTCACTACCAACTAGGCTACAGAGGCTGTCAAAAGAATTGAAGAATGTATCAACACCTTCGAGCTGCGCAGGTTTTTCGAACTACCCGCACTTGATCTTGATTATTCACTTCAAGGCTAGGGTTGTGACTAGGCCTACACACAACATTCACTTAAACACTCATTTTGTTTAAAGCCATTGGATGTTGCAACCATGGGTGTAACGTCATACCCGAAACGTCAGGATATAATTAAACATAAGTTTACGCGATTAAGACCCGTTTGTTTTTAAAATATGAACGGAACCCTAGGCTGAGCATGGTCCGACACGCTCTCGGCCGGTTAAGCTGCAAAACTCCTCTTTATCCTTATTCGCAGAACATGCTTTTTGTCCAATTCTTTCGCCATTTGAGCGCTTTCCTTTTCCCATTAATATTTAGCAAGGTTCTCACAGCTTTTTTATTTTTTAAGTTATAAGCCATCATTGTGTGGTTAAGTTGGCTACAGTTTTTTCTTGATATATTAAATTTGTTTTTTGTTGATTTCAAATGTAGGTTTACCAGTTGTTAGCAGAATCTAAAAAAAAAAAATGGCTGACTTTCCATAGCATTAGAATTATTTGAGACACATATTGACCAGATTGTGAAACACTGTTTGCTTATACATTTTTAAGTTTATACTAATTACTACTATAATTTTAATTAAAAATGTATTTAAACGCAATGTTTAAGATGTATGTTACCCGGAACCGCTGTTGCCTTGTTGATCGGTTCGAAGCCATTATATTCATTCATAAATTAAATCACATTTAGACTACATCGCGTAAAATTAATCGCACAAGTCTCCCTGCGAACAATGCCCTGTTCGAAACATCAGTACACATACATATTTAATCATAATGTACGCAAATACGAGTTAGTACCTACAGAGATTACAATCTCTGTCAGAATTATGCACTAGCATAATTCTTTGCCTTTGTATGTTTACGAAAATATCCAATGATAATTCTATCACAGAGAACGTGGTGCAATATACATTTAATTGAGTCAAAAATATATTAAAACCGGACGTTTCCGAGAAAATACGAAGAAAAAAATAATGCACCAGATCTGTGTACTAGATTAAATGAATATTAAACTAAGCAATCATGGTTATATTTTTTAACGACAAACGGAACTTAATTGCGTAAACTTACGTTAAATATTATCCTGACGTTTCGGGCATGACGTTACTATGTACACTCGTGGTCACAGGCAAACTCTTGAAACATAAAGGTAATCTTTTACGTATTTAATTTCTTGTGCGCAGCGACCTATCTTCTTCTTGTTCTTATTATTAAGGATCCTAGTTATACAATCGGTTCACTTTTTCGTAGTTATCAAGAACAATGGATTTAGGAAGGACTCGTGCTCTGTTTACAGCCCTGATATTGGTTTTAAAAATGTTACTGCTGGACATAAAAAAAAGACGCTGAAAATGTAAGGCCCTGGTTTTTCTGGCCGGCAACAGGCGACCGACACGTCGGTCGCCGGCCAGAAAAACCAGAGCCTAAAGGTGCATTCAGACCAAGCGAACATTCGCTATTCTAACCTCCCACTCTACGAAATTCGATCGTTACAAACGTGATTGTTTGATTTCGTAAAGCGGGGGATAGAACAGCGAATGCTCTTTTAGTCTGAATGCACCTTTATACGTATATTTTACTTATGAGTTTACAACACGCAAATAATAATAATTAGTCTATAATCTGTCAAAGATTGCGCTTGTAGTGTTGCCATTGCCACAGCTACGAATATTCACACTTGTAGACTCATTTAATTTATTTTAATTTGTACCCTCTATTTGCGATCTCTACATGTATCCCCTGCGTAAACAGAGACCGGTTATCTCTTTAGGTCATCGGTTAATTGGGACAGTTCTCCATGCTACAATTAGCGAGGGGTTAAATAAGGCTTTTCCCGTTTTAATTTCCATTGCTTCAATGGAGTTAGAGGAACCGCTGGGTGCCGTAGTGACATCTTCTGGATACTGTAGGCTTATGATTGTTCCGTGTTTTGTCGTCTGTTTGTTGTTGTTACCGTCAGGTTCTAACAAATGTGCAAGTGCAAAAGTGACGAGTAGGTAGCAAATGCGAGAACATTAGAAGCCACCTGGGTGCTTAGCCAAGTTGCCAATCGCTAGCGCTTGCTAGCGCATCGTAGTTTTCCCTCTTTGTCGCACTTATATGAAGAAGTGACAGAGAGGGAAAACTACGATGCGCTAGCAAGCGCTAGCGATTGGCAACTTGGCTAAGCATCCTGGTCAGGCACTGTGCGGTTTAAGAACAAAAAAATTCCCGCGAACGCGCCGACTGTGATTTAAAAAAAAAGATTTTGTAGGATTGAATTTGAAGTTTCGTGACACATAATAACTATAATCAACCGGTTAAACTCACGTGGAATCAGTCACTACGCACGACATGTATTGTGTCCGTGCCGCGCTCTCGAGTCGCGAGGCGTGAACGCGGGCTCAATCTCTGATAATGTACACTGTCCAGGGTGAACGATATGAAGTTTTACCAATTTCAAAGGACTGCAATTTAATTGCAACAATTTATTACTATAAGTAAGAAAAAACAAGAAAAAAATATTATATTTTGTGATTAAATTTACTTTTAGTCAATATGACTACCTTTTGCCATGACTATAGTCTTCAAATGGTAAAAAAATATTTGCTCGCAGCTCGTTCGTGACCACTGGGTAGTGGTATGTCCCAGTGAAATAGGATCGCTTTCTTCATTGCATTTTTACTAGCATGTTTAATTGCTCTCTCCTTTCTCTTCAAAATAGACCAGATAAAAAGTCCGAATCTCACTGCACTGATGAAGAATGACACGTGAAATTCGGTTTTCAGCCATTTCTGGTTCTTACGAGCTTTATAAAGCCGAAGCTCAGTTTCGTTACGACGTTGACATAAGTGCTTGGTTAGCTTTGTTCGACTGACTTAAGTCCATTAAACTTCGGAGTCATGTAAAAGAAGTAGTTGACAATTTTCGATATAAATTCATGTTTGAACTGTAAAACACGACTTAACATAGTTTTGGCTCTCCCCAAAAGAATTTCACATTGGTTGGTGACGCGTATTTCTAGTAATATCAACCACCTTCGAAAGTTTGCGTAACGAGAAACTTTGCGGTAAATTATTAATATTCACATCGAGAGTTTTGGCGTATTCGATTGAGTTTATGGATTTTATGACATTCTTCGGGTCCG
Organism: Thaumatotibia leucotreta; assembly: GCA_025490895.1. NCBI lineage: Eukaryota > Metazoa > Arthropoda > Insecta > Lepidoptera > Tortricidae > Thaumatotibia > Thaumatotibia leucotreta. Next base: position 35,484 of record JALPQI010014012.1, read on the forward strand.
GAAATTTGTTCCTCAAGTTTGTTCAGCAAACTTGCGAGGTCACACCATGAAACTGAAAATTAAATATGAACATAAAATTTCTGAGGTTTCCCTTTGCTTTTTAGGGTTCCGTAGTAAACAAGGAACCCTTATAGTTTCACTATGTCCGTCTGTCCGCAGCATAGCTCAGTGGCCGTTAGTACTAGAAGTCTGCAATTTGGAACAGGTATTAATCATGCCGACAAAGTGGTCGAATAAAAACTAGAAAAAAAAAACATTTTTTCGGGTACCTCCCCAACTTGTGAAATGGGTATGATTTTTTAATTGGCTGTAATCTTAGAGTGTTGGGTATCTTTTACTAGGTCTCTAAAAAATAAAAAGGGTCTCAAGGGGCTCCTGAATAAAAAAAATGCCCCCCCCCCCCTCTAACTTTTGATCCATGGATCCAAAAAATATGAAAAACATCATGAACATAGGCTTATAGAATACTTTAAATTAAAACTATTTAAAACTTTTTTACTTTCAATTAAAACGCTAATCTTTACTAACTTAAACTGTCGCCTTAGCTAGATCAGCTACTAACCCTTATTTCCACCAAGAAGTCCTCTAAAAATATCTAATTATGAGTACTTATACACATAGGTAACAAGAATGACTTGTTCATTCCATTGCGTGTCTTGTTCCAGGTACCAATACCAAAATGCGCTCCGCCTGAAGTGAGCAGCGTTGCTGCGGACGATAACCGAGAACCGTCGGGCGGTCGTCGCGTGGTCGTCGCGTCGAGTGTAATGTCCGACGAGCGCGTTCCGAGGTCTTCTGCCACCATACACTTCACCCTTACAAATCATATAATACTTAAAATAAGCATATTATGGTCTATTATCAATTAAACACACACAACTTGCTTTTCACGATTGGTTTCACAATAGTTAGATAATGAAAATTTGTACAGGGAAGTTTATAGACATACGGATCGGATTATTGTAAATAAAAGTAACTAGTCGTTGTAAATAAAGGTGATAAATGTTTAAACTGTGTTTTATTGAATTCCGTTCTGAGATAGGTGTCAATTTATCTTTTTAGAAACAAATTCACTATGAATATTTCGTATAGCGACAAATAAAACCGTTTTATTGAACCTCCGCTGCCCATCTTTATCTGGAAGACGGTTGTCGTCACTCATGAATAGGTTCAATCGATTTTATGACAGACAAAAAAAGTGAATAATAGTACATTACGACACGAGTGCGAAAAACATGAAATTTGAAACGAGTGGCGATCTTTTAAAACACGACCACACGATAGCGAGTGTTTTAAATCGACACGAGTTACGAATTTCGTTTTTGCGCGTGTCTCGTACGACGTTTTTTAGTGTAGATGGCCCTCCGAAGTCTTGGAACTGACGTAGAATGACACATTTCTCGCACTAGAGCCTAAAAAAGGCACCATCTGTACTAAAAATAATATTTAGTCGGTATTAGTACCTAACAGGAATACGTAGAAATTTACACTTGGGTAGGGTACGTTTTCTTACAGAAACCCATATTCCGATCGGATTTAGGGTAATATTTCAGAAGAATTCTTAGGATATATGTTAGACCCGGAACTGACAAAACAACGTAGACCTGGGGCCTATTTCTCGAAAGCTTGTAACTTGTAATACAAGCGGAAGTCCTTATCTAATCATTCAACCAATAGTGTTAAAAAGTTCCACTTTTATTACAAGTAACAAACGTTCGAGAAACTGGCCCCTGGTACTATCCTGGTACCTGGTAAATCTTATAAGTTTCCGTCTATAAATCGCATGAGTGACATAGTGTGAATGTTCTTGTATGATGGGACGTAGTTAAGAGAAAGGGGTTCAGTTCACAAAAATCTGTCAATTTAATAAAAATAAAGAGGAAAAGTCTTTAATTTCAGTGACCAATTTCATAGGTTTGATTCTTTTCTCGCGTTATCATATGAAGAGTCCACGGAAAGAACATGTCTAGTCAATTTAAATTACAGAAGGAAAAAACCTTACTTTAAAAAAAAAGGTGTGAATTTGCCTTGATTTTTTTGAGCACTGGACATGTTTTTTCCGTAGACCCTTCCTATGAGGTTACAACATACTAATGGTGTTAGTGTATGTCGTTCAAGAATTTGGCTGTATAATCCTCAGATGGGCGTACTTTTATCGACTATAATCTCTATCTACTATCGTGGATGAGACGGCTGTCACATTCTACCATTTACAAAGTGCTATAGTTGTGAATCTGACGGATAATTGATAAAAGCACTACCATCAGAATCCTAATATTTTCTTATGAAAATTAAGTCAACTAGGTAATTAATATCAAAAATATTATACAAGAATTCCTGGAGACGGTTTTGTATTTATAGAAGTAAAAAAGAGTAAATTAATTATAAAATAAATAAATATCTCGAGACATCTTACACAAATCGACCTAGTCCCACGGTAAGCTCAATTAAGGCTTGTGATGTGGGTACCAGGCGACGATATATATAATAGATAGAAACATATAGATACTCTAATACACAAACAGCCGAGGAACAAATATTTGTAATAAATAAATACACAAATAATGCCCTCGCCGGGATTCAAACCTGGAACCTCCAGCTTCGTAGGCAGGGTCACTGCTAACTAGGCTACGGAGGCTGACGAATTATATTACATTACTTTATCGCGTCAAACAAAACAGCGTTGTAGAAAACTCTATGACAATGATAAAGGTAGTCGTGTCTAAGTATACATATATGTATGTTCCTATGTACTTCATTTTTCGTATTATTAGATTCAAGATTTCATGACATATTTTTTGTGTAAAAGAATTCTACTTACATGAAAACGGCGACAGAAAAGCCTAATATTGTAGTAGGTGTAAAGGAACCTCGCAAAAAGCCAAGTATATTAAACGCCACAAAACTTGAATTTAATCCTCCTTTCAAATTTAAATTGAATTCGCTCTAAGGCTTTGACGCAGCGGTTATTATGGCCACATGTCACTTGTCAAGCCTTAAAAGGCTTAACTTTGTTTACCTTAAACAAATTGAGAACGTTTCTCAAGTTATGATATTAACATTACGTCTAAAAGTTGGAAATGATAAATGGCTTAGTTGAATCTTTCACTGAGGAAAAATATATTGCGAAATTATAATTTGAGAATAATTTTGTTTGACTTCTGTGTGGGTTTAAGGCGTCGGTTAAGTTAGATAATTAAGGCAAAATTATTATTGTATTTTCCATTACTTTGCGAGCGAACTTTGAGTTCATGTGTTCTATTATTATGAAGTCTGCTACCACTTCATTGAAATTACTGGATGATAAATGAAGAGTTTTATTTTTGCGTTATGTAATCATTTTAGTCTATCTTGTGTACCTCTTCAAAATATTGAAATATCTTTTTGTAAGACATTTTCATCGTATGGTTGGATATCATAATTATCATAAATTATTTTTGATGCAGGTATTGTATTCGTGCCGTTTGGTGACGGCAGTAAGAATACATTTGTCCACCCCAACTCCTCCTGCGGGTATCGTAAGAGTCGACTAATGGATTGAAGTGTCACTGACCACTATTTGATAAAAGATTGATAATGGGCAGCAGCATCATATTCATATTGGACACATTGCTGCGATCGGCAATCCGCTTGCCCAGCGTGGCGATACTGGCGATTATGGGCATTTACCTCCTAATGCGTTTACGCATAGTTAGTAGGAGAGGCCTACGTCCAGCAGTGGACTATCATAGGCTGATGATGATGATGATGATGATGATAAAGGTATTGATAAACATTAAAATATGGCTGTTTTTCTAAATTAAATAAATGATATTTAACGCAATATCAAACACAGAGGTCTCCTACTTCTCTCGTGATCCTATTTTCAGTAGAATCAATCGATTTGCAATAGGCCTTGACCTGCAAAAATCTTAATTTTGACGTATTTTATTACGTCTTCCTTTTTTGTAGAGTAATATAGTAAAAATAATTAAGTAAAAAATAAAAACTGCATAGTATCTACCTACCTCCTAAATCTCTTAATGCGTCTATACTGCCGTGCAATTCTTAAACCACAGTAACTGCCAATTTTCCGATTTTTGGTTTATTGGTGATCTATAATCAGCAAATCAAAAGGCATAATCCCATTCGATCGGTTTTTAAAATGGAAAACTGGAACATGGATACTCGAAACCCCAAAAGCAGTAAGTGACTAGTTTTTCCTGCACAATGCAATATAAAGCGCAGTAAAATGGTCTACGGCTACGGTTTTTATGCTGATACTGACTAAAACGCAGTACAGGTGTAGATTTTTATGATTTTTAGCATGTAAACTGATAATATCTCGTTAATAAAAAAAACTAATTAAAACACAGTATAAAATTTTTAAGCTAAAAGTGTTGTACTGCGTTTCCAGTTTCATAGATTTATAAGCATAATTACTAGTTAAGACGCAGTAGGAATAAAATAACAATATTTAAAGTGGTACACTACTGTTCAAATAAGTATCGTATTGCCATCTAAACTGCAGTAACAAGTTCATTAATGTACACATTATGCTTTATGTTGTATTACTTTCAATAGCAATAATACTAGCTAAAGGACAGTAGCACCCCAAAGCCTGCAGTTTAGGCAGTATTTTTATGTTATTTGACTATTTTAACTGCATTTAGACGTTTATTCTAAGTGGCAAATTCGAGTTAGTTCCATCTCGGACGTTCCTTAAGAGGGCTTATAGTGTAGTTTAAGTTTCTTATACGGTAATTCCAGATGCATTTAACAAATTTCTTTATGTTAGTTTAAATTCAAAGCTAAACATAAAATATGAAAGTAAATTCTTAATCATTTCTTTAATGAATTGTTACATAATATATATACGGTGTTATTAAATTAGTCACGGATATTTAAGGGACTTTAATTTTCATCAAAACAATTAAATTTCACGAGAAAAAAAAAAACTGAACAAAAAAGAACATTATAATTTATTTTCTAAATAATCATCCCCTATGTAATATCCTGTCAAGATGTTCGTTTAACACTGTCTGTCATGGCCTTATTAAAGGCCTCCACAAACCGGCCGGCGGTTCTAGAATTATGACTAAAGAGGTTTCATTTATATAGAGTTTTCATCTTATTAATTATAGAGGTTTCATCTTATTAACAGGGTGCTTTAACGAAGCAAATTTTTTTCCTAGTTTTCTCCAAAAAAACATAACAAAACCTATAACGTGTCATACATAAATATACTCCAGGACCGGAGTACTATTGTAGTAATAGGTCATAATTAATGACAATTAATTCTTTTATAGGGTTTTGTATTATAATATACAGTATTCTAAAGACTTTTTGAATTATGACTGACACGAATACGTAAGAAATTATATTTATTAAAACTAATCGTAGAAGTGCTACGCCATAATCAGTCGTGAGCTTACTCATTGAAATCAATGTTAGGCTCAATATAATGTTCCATTTGCTATGATTACAACCGATACTGGTACCTTAAGTTGATTGTTATTTCATTGCTTAAGAAAATGTGGTAATAAACCTTAATTTTTGTCTAATTTTTGTATTATTGACGACAAATCCCTAAATAAACTGCGTTTTTCAAGTAACTTTTAAATCGTTTTTTTACTTCCTTCTGTGTCCCACAATGTCGTAACAGATGTGCTTACCATAGAAAAAAATCAACTACGAAAGACTCTGGTTGTCACGGGATTCGAACCCGCTGCCTCTGGATTGCCGGTCCAACGTGCTTCCAATTACACCAGACGACCTTCCGTCGATCACAGCGAATTTTTCCAATGGTATTGTGAATCTAATCACTAGCGACATCTGTACGTAATGTTTCGAAGGTACTACAACCTTAAGCCACACTCCTAAGACGTATGCATCACATAATCGTCTGCAAGCTCGGCAACTCTACGCTGCGTCCTCACCTTCCTTCCTCCTTCTGTGTCTCACATTGGCATGAAACTTGATAAGCGTGTTTGAATTTCTTAATAATAAAATCATGTAATGCTGTTACAAAGTTTTGTTGTATTTTAATTACTTTATTAAAAAAAACTACATTTTAC